>JAOYNC020140479.1:0-21182 GCA_025802115.2 Bertia moriformis
GGATGTACATCGAGTGGAGGTGGTGGTGGGTCTGCTGCCTGCCGCCTCTCACCTCAATCACCATCTTCTCCGCCCCCAGACTGAGAGCCTTCTTCTCCACCTCGACAAAGTCTTCCTCTTGGCCGACATTTGCCAGGAAACACTGACTCGGGGTCAGCACAAATGTGACGGCGGCCGCTTCCTTACTGGCCCGACGGGCACCCCGTTGAACATACTACCACCTGATAGCCCTCGAGGATGAGCCATTTCAGGATCGTCGACGTATCAAGGCCTGCACGATTAGCACGGGGCAGCTACATGTCGTATGGCTCGAGCTAGAAAAGGAGAAAAGGACGGCCCGCAGGGCTGGAAGAGGTGTTACCTCCGGAATAGGCCCTGTAGTACCAGTCAGTCAGCCAAGCAAGCTTCGAGGCGGGGAAGCAGTAGTCAGAGAGCGCGACCCGTTACTTACAGACAGACTCGGCCCTTGGCCATGGCAAAGATTTGGGCCGAGAAATGGAGGGGTAAAGAAGGGCGGCTTGTGTCGTAGAAAGAAATTCGAG
Organism: Bertia moriformis; assembly: GCA_025802115.2. Lineage (NCBI taxonomy): Eukaryota > Fungi > Ascomycota > Sordariomycetes > Coronophorales > Bertiaceae > Bertia > Bertia moriformis. Next base: position 543 of record JAOYNC020140479.1, read on the forward strand.
TCAAAAGAAAGAGGCGTGCTCAAGCAAGTGACACTTGATCTGGAAACGTGGAGGGGAGGGTTTGAATTTTTGCGAGATTGAGTCATGGGCGTGCCAGCTGAGCGACACCTGGTGCGGGGTGCTTTTTTTCTGGCGTCATGTCGGGATCAGAGGGCAGGCCGACACCGGCCTCTGCCGGCACGTGCGACGAAACGACAGACAGACACGCACGACCTCATCTTGGCCCAGAAACCTCCTCGGCCATATCATTGTCCTGTTGTCCTGTCGATAACGGCCCTACGAGATCGCAGTCTGGGCAGATGCGGGCATGATTGCCAACAATGTCACGATTGCGGCAACAGTCAGAGCGGCGGCCAAAGAAAGAGATGAGTCCACGGCAGACTTGATAGCAGCGACCCGCACGCGAGATCGCATGTCGCCCGAGAGGCGGGCCAAGCCGGCCAGGATATACATTGTCCTCGGCTATTGAGGGGGGCGTTGGCCGCGGGGCCAGTGCCATGTCAACATTTCGGTGGTGAGACGCACGATCAGGGAATCTCAGATACGGCCAAGCCATCCTTGATCTTTTACCGAGAAGTGGGATCCAGAAGTAGATCCCGGACTTGGCAGACGACCTTGATATCTATTACTATTACGCCAAAAAGTGGTGGCGATATGAGGAAAGCCCCCTCCCCCTCGGGACCAAATACGAGATCCGGTGGTCGGGCGTGGGGTAAATGAAGCTTGGGTGGTCTGATGCACACAGTTGATGGGGGGGTCCCTCCCAGCCACGGCGCCACGAGAGTTCCCCAGCCCCCCAAGACCAGTCTTGGGTAAAACGAGCGTAATATAGTTCCATCAGTTTTCAGCTATCAAGCTGAAATCTCCAATCTCTCACTCCTGATACTGGGCCTCGGTATCGAGGGCCAGTGCCCCACCTGGCCCCCGCCCTCGCCTCCCTGGGGAATTGCCCAGACAGGCCGGTGAGCCGAGCTCGAACTGGAACGAGCCAGACGCGGCCGCTCAATGATTCCCGGGACCCCCCCTGAGCGGTGCAGCCGGCACGACATCTGGTCGCGCGCACGCGCGCCATGCGGCCCCTTTCCCCCCCCACCCGGTGGTCCGCGGCAGGCGCCTGGGTGGGCCAATGACAGATCGCAAGCATGCGCTGACAGGCAATATATCATCTTGCCCGCCGCATGCTGGCTGCCGAGTGCTGCAGGTCCCTCGGGGGCGATGCGCTGCCGTCTCCCCCATGCCCACGGAAGCGCATGTTGACGAATAAAAAACCGTGATCCCATCATCTGCTGCTCCTTCTTCCTTGGCACCGCGTCGATTTCCGTCGCATTGCCCGTTGCGGTTGGTCGCCCTGGCCGTGAACCTAATCTACGCATCCCTCTTGGCCGCTGTCGAACGCTGCCCCAGCCAAGCTTGGCCGATCGTGTCGCATCGTCGGGCTCGCGCATGATGGCAATCTCTCCCATGTCTCCGCGGCGGTTCCGCGGCGACGAGAAAACTCCCGGCACGGCGGCTGCGCCCGCCGCAGTCGGCGAGGATGCGGTCGACGTGGAGGCCGACCGAGAAGACGACTTGCACCGCGAGATGAAGCCGCGCCAGCTCAGTGAGTCCCAGTCAGCCATCCAGAGAGAACAGAACAAAAGGTCAGGATGATGTGAAGCTGGCTGACTCCGGCCCAGACATGATGGCCATTGCCGGCGCCATTGGCACGGGTAGGTAGAGCATGTTAAACCCGGACGGCGAGGGGGTGGGAGGGTCGGTTTTTTTTGTACAACGCCGCCTGGTGTTGCTCGCGCACGCAGTCCTCTGATGACGTGAACGCAGGCCTGATTATCGGCACTGGCAGCGGTCTCCGCAGCAGCGGCCCGGCCGCGCTGCTGATCGGGTACGTCCTCATAGGGTTCGTGGTGTACGTAGTCATGGTGGCCCTCGGCGAGATGGGCGCCTGGCTGCCGCACAAAAAGTCCTTTTCCGGGTACGCGAGCCGGTTCGTAGACCCGGCCGTCGGGTTCGCGACCGGGTGGAACTACTGGCTCAAGTATGTGATCGCCCTGGCCAACAACCTGACGGCGACCGGGATCATCCTGCAGTACTGGCGGCCGGATATTAACGTGTCGGTGTGGATTGCGACGTTTGGGGTCGCTGTCGTTGCCCTCAACGTGAGTGGCTGGTCCCCCTGAAGGAGATGATGGACCCCGCTGCCGGGCGACAGGAGCTAGTCGACTGGACTGACCAACTGGAACCACCCTCGGCCAGCTCATCCACGTCTCCTTCTTCGGCGAGGCCGAGTTCTGGATGTCGGCCGTCAAGGCGGTCGTGATCGCCATGTTGATCCTGCTCTGCTTCTGCATCGCACTGGGGGCCGGGCCGGCGGCCCGCAGCGGCAGCGGCAGCGGCAGCGGCAGCGGCAGCGGGTTCTGGTACTGGCACGACCCGGGCGCGTTCGCCCAGTACGGCGGCGTCCCCGGGGCGGTCGGCCGGCTCCTGGCTGTCTGGTCGGCCGTGGTCCAGGCCGCGTTCTCGTACCTCGGCACTGAGCTGGTCGCGGTCGCGTTCGGGGAGACCCCGGACCCGAAGCGGAACGTGCCCCGGGCCGTGAACCACACCCTGTTCCGAATCGCCTTGTTCTACGTCCTGGCCGTGCTGGTCCTGGGCATGGCGGTCCGGTACGACGACCCGCTGCTGGCGGATGCGGTCGCGAGCAAGAAGACATCGGGAGGTGAGGCAGCGTTCTTTGGCCCGGCCCTGGTAGCTCTGCTCGTCCCCCCCCCACACACTCGCACACTCACACACACAGCAACTTCTCCGTTCGTGATCGCGGCGGTCAACGCCGGGATCGGCCATCTGGACCACGCCGTCAACGGTCTCCTGCTCGTCTTCACTGTCAGCGCCGCCAACTCGGACATTTACATCGCCTCCCGCACCGTCTGGGCCCTTGCCAAGGACGGCCAGGCGCCCCGGCTCCTCTGCCGCACCAATGGCCGCGGCGTGCCCGTCGCCGCCGTCCTGCTGTCCTCCGCCTTCATCGGGCTCGGGTTCATGAACGCGACCAAGAGTGCCTCGACCGTGTTCGGCTACTTCGTGTCGATGGTGACCATGTTTGGCGCCCTCAACTGGCTGATCATCCTGATCAGCTACCTCTCCATGGTGCGGGGCATGCGGGCGCAGGTCGTGCCCCGGTCGCTGATGCCGTACAGGAACCCGCTCCTGCCCGCGGCCGCGTATCCGGCCCTCGCCGTTGTCGTCCTGATAGTCATCCTGAGTGGGGTCGGCAGCGGCGCCTTTGTGCCCGAGTTCAGGGTCGACAGGTTCATCACGAGCTATATAGGCATTCCAATCTACGTATTCAACATGTTGTGGTGGAAGCTGGCGAAGAGGACGAAGGCGGTTACCGCGAGGGAGATGGACCTTGTGACGGGGCGGCGGACGTGGGATGACTGATTGCCAGTCGCGCGCTGGGCAGTGGGTGGGGGGCAGCAAGGGCCGACTGGCAGGAGGGAGATCGAGTAGATGGTCTCTATCATGTTATGCCATATTATGCTGGTCTCTTCCTGCCTCCTTACTGCTTTATGCCCTCTGCTTTCTGTCCCCTCTGCCATAGGTTTCTTGCCCTGGTTGATTTCTCGGCTCGCGGCTTCTCGTCCCCCTCCTTTGCCCCTCACGCATTGTCCCTCTCAGGATGGGGACTGAGCGGGGCTGAGCGGGACCGAGCGCCGCGGACTTGATCCCTTGAGCCCAATTGCTCCGCTTTAGCTGCGCTGCGCAGTCGACAGTTACGCGGCCGAGTCGACCTTGCCCTTGCCCTTGGCTCGCGGTACCCCCCGCCCCCCCGCAATGGACGAGTTGACCTGGCCAGTTTGATCGGCTCATGCAGAATCGCCCACCATCATCCTCCCCTCCATCTTTCCTCGGCACCTACGGAAAAGTCACTCAGCCGGACCTCAATTCCCTGTCCAGCACTCCGAGTCCATCCGATTCTTTATTACTCCTCCTTTTTGGCCCCTCCTCATTGACCCCGCCTCCATAACGCATCCTCCTTGACCCTTCCAGCCCTATATCTACAGCCACCAAACCCTCTCATCATGAGAATCTCTGCCCTCACCGCCCTTCTGTCCGTCGGCCTGCTCGCCTCGCTCGGCCAGGCCAAAAAGTGGCCGCTGTTCCACCGGTATACGGGCGCGATAAGACAGTCGCACGAGTGCTATTGGCACGATTATCACCCGAGGGCCCCCTGGGAGAAGGGGCAGGCGTAGCGAGCGCGACCCGGAACAGCTTCGACCCCGGCGGAAAATCCGAGGTAGGCGATGCTCTCTCTCACGGCTGGCCTCACATATCCACAAGATCAAGATATTAATTTATCCACAAGTCAGCGATGTAGGACGATCGGAGGAGTACGGCGCCAGCGTTGGTGTGGTGCTGGCGCGAGGCGACGGGGGAATAGGTGGCAGGTTACTGGTGCTGGGTTCTGACAGGGCTGGGCATCTTTGGTGCTGGTTATATCGGTGATGAAGTAGGAGAGTGCCATCTAAATGACCATGTGCACCTGTTTTGGCCGGTTCGTCCCCGGCGTCGTGTAAATTATGGCGCAGAGGCTGGCCCGGCCTGGCAGCCAGCCAGCCAGGAGACACAAGACACGCCTCCGCCTGATGACGATTCCCGCAGTCCCGCAGTCCTCGCCGGCCATGACAATCTGAACTAGGCTGGATCGGATATGCGATCGCAAGGTATCGGCATGGTCATAATATAATCTGCAGACGGCTATCTGCAGGAGCTGCAGCCACGGCAAGGTGGGGAATCGGCGCATAGCGCAGCTAGCCTTCCCCCCCCGACGACATTACATGTGATCGCCCACCAACTACTCTGAAGCGCCATCCATGCTCGCTCACGATCGCAGTGTAGTGGTGGTGGTAGTCTGGTCGTAGTAGTGGTAGAGCAGTAGTGGTTATAGTAGTAGCAGTAGTAGTAGCAGCAGTAGTACATGCAAGCAAACCCAAGCCCAGACGCCGACCCAATGCCAACCCCGACGCCGCCCCGTCGCTACTCAGATACGCCCCATTACTAGTACATCTGTTCGTATCCGGCCGTGCCTTCGGGGCCGCCCTCGTAGCCGCCGCCATACATGCGCACCCTGCGCCGATGGCGCCACCAGATCAGCGCAAACACGAGCGAGTACAAGAGAGAGGCGCTGCAGAAGGCGATCAGCGAGGCCAGGGCGAGTTCGGGCGTGGAGAACCCGTCGGCCCCGTTGGGGACGAAGTTGCCGTTGAGTGTTTTGATGTCCTGGTCGACCAGAGTTAGCATCCAGGCCGATCAGTCGGTCGGGCCGACCAGCCAGGACGGAGGAGCGGCGGGGGGGCAAGGGGGGGACAGGGGGCGGGCACGAACCCCAAAGGCAAATCCGAACACGAGGTATACGATGCCGACGAGGGTGCCGACCCAGCTGATGACGACCCAGAACAGGAGCCCGCTCCCTTGCATCCCCCAGACGGTGCCCTCGCGCCGAGCCTTGCGGATTGTCAGGATCATGCTGAGCGCGGTGATGAGCGCGATCCCCAGAAATGCCCACACGGCGGTGAACTGGTGGGGCCGCCGGTCTCTCGGTTAGCTGGTGGCTCTCCCGCGCGGGCTCCCCCGGCCCTTTCTTGGCCCGCCGAGACGCCGGTCCGTTCGACATACCCATTGCGTCTGCATATTGCTCAGCGTGACGTCGTTGCCATTCACGTTGAGGGGCGCGATCAGGGTCCCGCTCTTGTCCTTCCACAGGTCTATGTTCTTGATGTCGGTCATGGCCCCCTTCATCATGTTGATGGTGATGACGACGGCGACGGCGCCGGCGATTGTCAGGAACTGGAGGAACCAGACCAGGACCATGCCACGGGGTTCGACGCGCATCTTGGCGGCGGGTGGGGGTCTCCCTGCTGTTGGGGGTTGTGGTGGTGTGGTGGCGGCGGTGGTTGTGGTGGCGGCGACGGGTTGCTACAACCCAAAGTCGAGGAGAGCGAGGTTAGTCGAGCGCAAGCGCTGCCGAGGGGAAGAAGATGCAAAGAATGAGGGGCGCCCGATCCAGCGGGCTATGTATGATTCAGAAAACGATCGACCGGGCACGCTGTCTTGTCACTCAACGACAAGGCAGCAAGGGCAACAAGGCAGCAACGAAAAAGCGAGATTAAAAAGACCGAACCGAATTCCTCCACAGCCCCATCCCGCCTTCTTCTCCCTGTCGGGGTGCCCCGAGGTCGGGCCCTGCTGGTCTTATACCGTCCTCGGCAAACCCGTTCCTTGGGTCGGGCGCAGGGTGGCCGGGCGAACGGTGGGAGGGGAGAGGGCCGTTTCATGCAAGCGCCGGCCGGCCGCCGGCCCCGGGACCGGGCTGGGCGGCGCGTCAAACAAAAGGCGAAGAAGGCTGGCGGCTGTAGTAGGTCGCTCGCCGGGTCACGTCACGTGGGTGGGCCTTTACTCGAGCCAGGCCTAGCTCGATCCGAAGTGAAAACAGGGACAAGTCGACAACTCCTTCTTATCAGCCTTCCCCCGTCCCCCTCCGGCCCCCCTTCCTCCCCGCCTGGTCGGCCCGCTACTTCGGCATGGCGTAAATCAAAGGGATCCCAGACATGCGACAGGGGAAATGCGACTGCTATCGAACACAGGAGTGCGCATTGGCGCAGCGGCCCGCCCAGGCACGCCGACAGCGGGCCGACAAAAGGCACCGAGCAGACGTAACGACCAGAGCCATGGCTGGGCAGCAGCAAGCAGGCAGGTATCGGCTACAGCAGCCCCGTGCGCGGAGCGAGCCTCTCTAGGGCGTCGGTGAGCCAGTACAAGAGACATAGGGAGAGCAAGATGGCGGCCACCATGGTGCATGGATCGACTGGCACCCCCAACCGGTTCAGCCTCCGGCGCAGGCGCGTGGCCGCGAGCCGGTGCCGGTGCGTGCACCTCGGGGTCCCGTACACCAGACAGCCAAGGTTCGGCCGGCCCTCGCACTCCATGTGCTCCCGGCGCCGCTCCATCAGCAACCTGGGCCAAGATCAGTCAGCAAGATCTTCCACCGCCGCCTGGTTCCGTCTCCTGCCTCCCTGCCGCCCTCGCAAGACGTACGGGACGCTGCCGCGGCAGAACCTGGAGTCGCTGCCCAGGTCGCACTGCCGGTCGCGCGGGCACTCTAGGTGCAGGCTCCGGCGCTGGATCAGCCAGTCGACCTTGAGCCGAATCCCGGTGTCGACGAAGTAGTAAAAGTACCGGCACGTGTGCTTCATCGAGAGGGCGTCGGGGTAGATCAGGTGCCGGATGATCAGGAGGTGGATCTCGGCCGGCAGGGCCGCGAACGTCGCGCCGTCCTTCGGGCTGGCCGCGGCAGCGTCCGCGTCCGGGTTAGAGGCGACCGTCTTGCGGCCGATGCGCAGACCGCGGCGCCGCCGGGCCGGGAAGAGGGTGAGGGCGCGCTTCACGTCCAGGCCGGTGGACTGGCGGGGACCGGCGCGAGCGGGTGCGCGGCTCTCCATCTCGTCTCTCGTCTCGGGACGACGACGACAAGGCGCGAATCTAGGGTACGGCCTTGCTGCCGCGACGCTAGGGAGTGCGATGTAGGGAAATTACTCAAGAATTAACGCTTCTTCTGCGGCTGTTTCCCAGACCGACCGTCGCGACGGAGGGGATAAATAACTCTGCTGCCTGTCTGCCTGCCTGCCTGTCGCGCAGGTGCGTGCGTCCGGTCAAGCCCCCTCCTTTCGGCAGCGCAGGCAGCAACGAATAGGAGGGGGCTGTGGTCCCCCTGCCTGCCACGCACGCACGCAACACACATCTATCCTCATGCCCGTGCCGGTGGCGTCCCGAGGGAGGGACCAAGCGGGAGAGCAAGAATTAGAAGAGGGAGAAATGGGCGGGCGACGACTGATCGCAACGCCGTTTGGCGGCCGTCAGTCCACTCGCTCCTGCGCACAGCTGAATGAGCTCGCTCGCGCTCGGCCGAACGAGGCTCGCGCTCGCTCTGTTGGTGGACCGGCGGGCTGAATCGACCCCAGCGACCAGCGGCACCAGCCTGGCTTGGCCCCGACACACCCGTCTCGATCCGCTCGCGCAGCACCACCGATCTTCAACTTCGGGCCTGGTCGGAAATGAGAAGTCGGTGATTCGAATTTAGATAAACTCATCCACATGTATCATGTGGGCGGCCACGGCTGGGCCCGCCACGTTGCAGGTTGCTGGTTGCGGCAGGACCGGCTGTCCGGGCAGGGCAGAAACCGCGCCCGCCAGTACCCCGCCCCGCCGCGCGCGGTCTGGGATGGGGGCTGGCTGGCTGGCAGTCAGCTGGCCTGGGGCCTCGGCCCAGAGGGCGCGGGGTGAAACGGGCCCAGCCCACAGCCCACGGAGGATCTGGCAGCGGCCGAGTTATGAGTGAGCGTTGACCGAGTTGCAGGTGGGCGTGCTCGAAGAAGCAGAGGAAGGAAAAGAAGTGTGGTGGATGTGGTGGATGTGGTGGATGCGGTGATGCGGCGCGGGATGCGTGCCGCTGGTTGATTGACGCTCGAGCTTCGATCAGTTCCTCCGGCCGCGTTCCACTTGCAGATGGGGTGGGAATCTGATTCCTAGCCGCTCCCGATTCGACCCGACCTGCCCGCACCTGCCAGGCCCCGGTGGGTGCTATCCGGCGGGGCCCCCCTTGGCCGAACTGCCGCTCCCCACCCTACCTACCCCGTCAGCATCAGCAAGGCAGCCACCGGGCCAGGGCCTCAGCGCAGGAAGCGCTTCTCCCGAGACCGGCCGCCAGTGTGGCCGGCCGCAGATGGGCTGGTGGGCTGGCGGACCAGTGTGTGCCAGGCCCTGGCCATCGAGGGATTGTGTATAATAGACATGGCCACCCCCGCACCTGGACCAGTCTGGCCCTCCGTTCTCCCAAGACATTCAGTGTGCCTTTTCTTCTTTTTCTTCTTCTGGCCGGATCGAAAGCAGCGCTTTCCATCTAGCTTCCTCTCTCTCTCGCTCTATCTGCACGCGACAGGCCTGGAGCCGGCACCGACTGCCCTCACGCAACCACTCTCTCTAATCTTTCTCTCTGTCCCTCCCCTCCTTCTCCTCCTCTTATTGCCCAGTCTTCGCGGCCGCCGTCCAACCCAGCCGGCACCATGTACTTCCGCGCCAGGCTGTACCGGTGGATCCTGCTGCCTCTGGGCGTCGTCATGGGCTTCTGGATGGGCGGCATCCTCGCGGCGCGCTACGTCCCTAGTTCGCCCTATTACAGCGGGACCGATATCCCGGAGAGGGTAGGCAATGTCGGATCCCTCCCCCCTGTTCGTCTGGCTGACGGACCGCGCAGGATCGCGGCATCGCCATCGCCTTCGGCTTCCTGGCGGGGGCGTGGTCTCTGGCCCAGTTCTGGATGGTCAAGAACTATGATAACGTGTCGGGCTGTCTGTGGGCAATCTACGGCCTCGTGGCGCTGCTCCTCACGACCGGCCAAATCCTTGTCGCCTACTACCTGTACAATGTCGTAAGTGCCTTTCGACTTGGTCCTCCCTTCCCTCCTTCGACTCGGTTCGGGATCGAAGCAGCTGACCGGATGGCTAGTATCACGTCTTCTCGGGCTTAGTCTACGACATGTCGGGCCAGATCGCGGAAAAGTTCCCGGTCATATTTGGAGCGGTGCTGTGGTTCATTGCCACCGCGCTCTGCATCTGGAGCTGCGCGAAGCCTTCTGGCGGTTACTGAGCAGGGAGGCAAAGATCGGGCCGGGGCCCCTGTGTCGCGTGCCGGCCGTGTACCGATAGTGTCTGTGGGGGAGGTTCTGCTCGCGGGGGGGTCTGGCTAAACGGGGGCATCAGATCAATGCAGACCTTGCCCGTTTCGTCACTGTACCTAATTGTAGAATAGAAAAGTAATCCTGGTCGGGCCACGAGGGATGGGTTGGGCGATCCCCTACCTAGGGCCTGAAACCGGTCAGCCTCCCTCGCCGGTCCCATCGGCCCCCGCGGCCGGCTCCAATGATGTCAGACTCGGGGAGGGAGAGGAGCGTGAGGAGCAGACAAGGCGGCAGCCAGCCAGCCAGCATGCCAGCCAGCCCAGGTCACGAGATGGCGCGATGTGTCGCCACAGCACGGCCGCCTGCCGCGTCGCTGTCGCTGACTGACCCGGCGGGAATGATAAAAGAGGAAAACCCTTGAGCGAGCTAGCCGGAAAATACCCCCCCCCTGCCGCCTCTCGAGGTCAAAAAACAATTACATGCACCATGGTCAGATTATCGCGCAGCAACCGCGACGACAGCGACCAGGGCAGCGACTACAGCGTCGATTTTTCATCCGGCGACGAGGCCCTGCTGTGCGAACTGGCGGATAACATCGGCGCGACCGAGCCTGCCCCCCCTGTTAAGGTCGCGGCGCCAGAGCCGACAGATGGGGTCAATGCCCTCGAGACTGATTTCACGACCTATCGCGAGGGCGCTGCGCGGGCCGCCGCCCGGCCTGCTTCGTCTCTGGGCCGTGCGACATGCGGCGGCGGCGTCGTCGACGTCGTCGTCGAGCCAGGATCGGCAGCGGCCTGGGCCGGGCCGACTGCGGAAGGTCGGTCGATTTTTGCACCCGAGATCTACCATCCCCATGCTGCTGGCGCGCCGACTGACCCGACCCCCGCCCAAGATGATAGACAAGGGCCCTGTCCGTGAATTCGAGGCCAATATCGACTGGGGCGCCAGGGGCGTCCCGGACCCGGCCGCCGCCGCGGCCACGGCGGGCCCGCTGCCGCCTCTGTCCCGGTTCCGGACGTTCCCGCGCAAGACCCTGACGGTGACGGACCTGACGGCGGGCGCGTGGTGCGAGCTGCAGTACTTTTACACCCTCACCCGGCTGCCGGGCGGCCGCAAGGTGGCCACCCCGGCCATGCGGGCCGGCGCCAGGGTCCACCGCGCGCTCGAGCGGCAGGTGCATGAGACGGTGCGGGTCGAGATCGCCAGCCCGGAGGACGCGGTCGGGGTGCGGATCTGGAACCTGATCCAGGGCTTGCTGACCCTGGCCGAGGGCGGCCTCACGCGGGAGCTGGAGGTGTGGGGCGACGTCGGCGGCAATGTGGTGTCGGGGGTGGTGGATGGTCTGGGGTGGGAGGACCCGGGCGACGGCGGCGGCGGCGAGCTGCCGCTGCCGCTGCCGCTGCCGGCCGAGAGTGCGGCCCCGGTCGGACCGCGGCGGCACCAGCTCGTCTACGTGACCGACGTCAAGACCAGGGGGTCCGCGACCACGCCAGCCCCGTCGTCCATCTGGCCGGCCAAGATCCAGCTGTTTCTCTACCACCGGTTCCTGGCCGACATGATCGCGGACCGGCTCAACTACATCCGGGTGTTCCGCCGCTACGGCGCCGACCCGGACGAGCCCTTTACCGATGCCTTTCTCGCTCACGTCGTCCAGAGCATGGACGAGTCCGACATATCTTGTCCCTCTCCCTCTCCTACGGGGGCTACCGCTGGCGCTGGCGCTGCTGTTCCTCCTCCTCCACTTCTCACTCCTCCGCCGACGGAGCCGACCCCGGCCCCGGCCCTTTCTGCGACTTTTCCGACGCCGTCGTCCTCCCTTTCCCCCCCGCCACCCTCTCCCCCCGCTCCAGCCTTGGCTGCCTTGCCCCCCTCTCTCCCGGGCTTGAGTCACGGCACCCTGCGCGAGCTGCTCCCGCTGGTCCGGTCCGCGCTGGCGCTGGCTTTCCCGCACGGAACCGCATCGCTCGCGTCCCGGCTCTGCGTCGAGTATCGGCACCGCGCCGACGGGGCGCTGATCGACCGGCGCACGTTCGAGGCCAGCCCCGAAACGCTTGCCGCCTATGTCGACCGGGACCTGGAGTGGTGGCGGGGAGAGCGGACGCCGAGCGGGGTCACGGTCGAGGACACGTTCAAGTGTCGGTCGTGCGAGTTTGCGGCCGTGTGCGAGTGGCGGAAGGAGCTGGACGAGGAGAGGCTGCGAGCGGTGCAGGAGAAGCTGCGGGTGGCGCAATCGGAGCTGCGGTTGGTGGAGGGGGGGGGCCGGCCGGAGGTGTAAGTAAAGGGGGGGGGCGATTGGATAGGGAATTGATTACTAGTCGAGATATCGAGCATGGTGAGAACATAGTCGCGGGGGCCGAAGACCAGGCGCACCACTGAGCTGTAAGAGTTCATCCTCGTGGTCGCCATGACATGACTATGACATGAGCCTTCCGATTACCTATCCGTGCCAGTCAGCCGGCCAGAGCCAGCTTGGAGGTGAGCCCAGAGACGTTAATAAACACCACCACCGGCTTGGGGGCCGGAGAGTGAGACCAGTTGAGCCGAGGATGCGAGACGCCATAGGAAAATTACATCCGACCGCCAGACAGCCGGTCCAACGGAGCTCTGGGGCTGGGCTGGTCGGACTCTCCACTGACCGGTTGTAGACCGCTCGGATAATTCCGGGCCCAAGTGTAAGCAGCGGACCGCCCCAAGCTGGCTGGGCGCAGTGCTGCGGCAACCCAAACTTCTCTGGCTCTTGTTCCCTGCCAAATCGAGATCGAGGTGAGCCGAGTCCGGCCTGCGCTGCCTAGAGGGAACACGCGGCAGCCCGGATGCCAAGCGGCCCCGGCAAAGTTTCTTTTTTAAAAAGCAAGGGTCATGAATAATAATCTACAACATTTTAAAATTATATTTGGATCGCAGCAGGAGCCCACTTGAAGGCCCGGGCCTCTCCCAATCGCACAGTTGGAGTCGGAGGGCACACCAGCTACCAGCTGAACTATCCGGCTGTCGTTGAGATCAGGTTATGTGCGCCGTCGTATGAAGCACCCGAGTCTCGATGCTGACCTCGGCCGGTCTCGGTCTTCAGCCGCTGACTGATCTGCGCATCCAAGCTTGCAAATCTTTACTGACCTGTGGCCACAGAGATCTTGCATAGCCGATTTATTTCCCGACCGCCAACTGGTTTGCGTCATCATTTTACTGACCTCCGCGACCCGCTTACGCGGACACATGCTGTGTATCTCAAGCCGTCTTCCCGGGGATGACATCTAACTGCTCAGAGGAAGATGACTGGCGGCCTGTGGGAATGGGGGGGGCCGTCGAAAGGAGGCGCCTCATCCGGCGCTTATGGCCGATCCGACCCGACCCGAGTCGACCTGGCCACCTCCCTCCCTCCTCCGTCCTTTTGGGGCCTTGCGGACCACGTCATATTCAGAGCCTTCCGCCTGTCTCCAATGCCTAGCCAGGCGGTGTGAAACATGGCCGGTCCCCCTGTCTTTCTCCTCGTCGAGGCCGCTGCGAAAGGAGACCGACCTCAATCGGGCCCCCGCCACATGCAGCAGGCCCAAGCCGGGGCCTCTCGGCGCCACTCGAGGTCAGCACTCCCGGCGCGACTCGAGGCCAGCACACCGCAACGTTCCCTCTGCCTATCAAGGCTGACAGGGGGGCGGGCGTCGCAGCGTGTGCGCCAGGGATCGAGCGGCTCCGGCCAGGCCGGCCCCGCCCTCCCATGTGCCCTCTCCGGCACGCGCCATTGCAGGTCCCCAGGCCGGCCTGACGTCTGCTTATCGAGGCAGTGCCACGAGGCCTCGGTCGGGGCCGGCGCCTGACCGGCCATCTCGCCCATGCATGCACGCACGCAGGGGCAGCGATGTCGGGCGAGAAGATACGAGGGGTTATGAGAAAGGATGGCAAAAAACTACAAGAACCCGACGCCAGGCCCCGAGCGCCTGATCTTTCTCTTTCTTTTCCTGCCCCATCGACAGTCAATGGTCTGCGAAATTGCCCGCGTGGCCGGATTCCATCGCCCAGCTCTGCTCACTCACTCGTGCACCCCCGCTGGCCGGCGCAGCGCTAAAAAAGCCACACCCCTCAGACCCCTCCCCCCCTCAGACCATTGCGCCGACGCCAACAACTGAATCGACCTGCCGCTCTCCTCATATATCCATCTGTCTACCTCTGCTGCTGGCTGGCGCGTTCCAGCAACACCGGCCCCGCTGCAGCTGTCGGAACATCTCCACCTGCCGGCTGCTGTTCAGCTCGTTGCGGTCGACCGCACTACCAATAATAGCTTTCCTCCCCCCGCCGAGACTCAGATTCTGATTCTACCTTATTCCTCGCGACCATGGCCCCAACACAGGAGCAGATTACGGACTACCAGAAGAAATGGGAGAAGATCTCAAGAGCGCTATATAAGGAAAATGGTCAAGAAATGGGCGGGTCGTCGACGAAACCGCAGGGTATAGTCAGGTTTGAAAACCGGTTCCCGAGATTCAACCCTACGGACGAGGATATCGGTATTATGAACGAATATGAGAAGGGATATTCGAAATGGTCGTCGCGCGCCAAAAAAGATAATCGCAGGCAGGTTATAAACGAACGTAGGTCAGACGGACCTCATCCATGATCACCCTATCATGAGTTCCGGCCGGACATGATATTGACTGAAAACCCCCCTCCGATTCCCTTAGCTGCTACAAGTGGCAACATGTCTTCTCTAGGAAAAGTGGTGGCGCGTATCAGGAGCCGCACCTCCGACGGCGGGGGCGGCTCTCCAAAAGGGGAAAATCCGACAGTGGAGCTGCGAGACCGATCATTGCAGAAATTAATAGGGCAACAGCCGCGACGACAACAATCAGAAATACCAACGTCACTAGCCAAAAAACTACCACCGGCACCACGCGGATCTGCACCAGTACCGAGCGGATCACTTGGCCGGCCGCTTGCTAAGGGGCAGGAACCACCAAAACAGGCCAGAGGACCAATGCCGCCGCCGAGAGGGAGATCGCAAACGCCACCACCACTGGACCTGACCCGTCTACCACAAATATCCGCACTAGATTTAAGCAAATCAAAACCGCGATCGAAGACGACCGAGAACGCGACGGGCGAGAAGGGCTCCGCCCACAAGAGCAGATCAACAACGGACCCGGGTGGACGACCCATCTTACCATCGACACCGAGTGGACAAGGCCGATCGAGGAATGTGTCACTACACTCGCGGCAGCCAGTGCAAATCCAACCGGTAAACAACCCACAGCTGCCGAGCAGACGAGCGGCCGTAAGAACAGGATCGCAGCCGCGACATTTCACGGCATCACCGGGTCGACATATGACGGAATCGCCGACTCGACAAATGACGGCATCGCCGACTCGACGAATGACGGAATCGCCGACTCGACAAATGACGGAATCGCCGTCACCGCAAACAAGACCATCAACGCCACAGGGCCCGAATCCGCCATTGCAAAGGGGACGACAGCCCGGGCAGGGGAGTGTAACCGGGCCGGTGACTGTAGCCGGGCCGAGAGAGCGAACGAAATCCCGAACAAAATCCCAACCGAGATTGCCAACAGCAGCAGGAGTTCAAAAAAATCCGAAGCGGTCGCTACCAGTCCTACCAACGCGCTGATAATATATATATACTGGCCCTTCTCTCTCAGCCTACGGATATTTACGGACCGGAACGGCACGATGGATGGGACGCGATAGGGTAGGCCGGGAGATGCTGGGCCATGCAGCGGAGCAGTGTTCATCGCGGAGCCGGGCCGCCTTCCAGCTAGGCGGGCAAGGGGTCTGGGGTCTGGGCTATATCGGGTTGAGAAGTGGATTTGGGTTGAGAAGTGGATTTGGGCTGAGAAGTGGATTTGGGTTGAGAAGTGGATTTGGGCTGAGAAGTGGATTTGGGCTGAGAAGTGGATTTGGTTTGAGAAGTGGATTTGGGCTGAGAAGTGGATTTGGTTTGAGAAGTAGATTTGGGTTGAGAAGTAGATTTGGGCTGAGAAGTGGATTTGGGCTGAGAAGTGGATTTGGGTTGAGAAGTGGATTTGGGCTGAGAAGTGGATTTGGTTTGAGAAGTAGATTTGGGTTGAGAAGTGGATTTGGGCTGAGAAGTGGATTTGTGTTGAGATGTGGATTTGTGTGTTTGCTTGCCACGCTGTCGATTATCACGCCATCATCATCTCGATTGATATACAGCGTGCTTAACTTGAGATCCAGGACCGGCCCAATGACCCTCAGCCCTACCCTGATTCCCTGATTCCCTGATTCCCTGATTAGTCGGCCACATCCCCCACCTCCACGTCCACCACCTTCCCCTTCCTTCCCCCGCCCCCAAATCGACCCCTTCCTCTCCCCGCCCCTAAATCGCCCCCTCCTCACTTATTCTCTCCTGTCCGCCTCCCGGCCGAACCCCTAGCCCGGCCTCATCCTCCACCTCCCCCTCCCCCTCCGCCGGATCGCTCCCACGCCAGTCGGCCGGCTGCATCTGCGGAACCTCGCCCGCCTGCCCCACCTCCAGCTTCTCCTCCACCACGGCCGCCGGCTCGATCTGGCCCGCCGCCCCGGATGCCCCCCCCTCCCCGGCGATCCGCCACACGACCGCGATCCGGTCTACCGCCCGGGTCCCCTTCCGGCTCGACCCCTTGAACCCGTCCAGGTCGTCCCACCCGATTTCGAATACGCCGGTGCGGGCCGGCTCCTCGCCCTCGGCCATCCGCTCCGGCCCGTCGCCCTCGAAGAAGACGTTGAACCAGGCGTGCGCGCTCGCGGTGATCATGGTGAGCCCGATGGACCGTGGCCCGCGGCTGCGTCGCTCCAGCCGCACGAGCACGTCGCTGTTGTCCACCCTGATCGGGCATTCCGGCTTGAATATCACCGCCTGGCCGCCAGGCTCGGTCACGTCACTGTCCGGGGTCTGCCAGGAGGGGGTGGGGACGGAGGGGGAGGGAGAGGGAGAGGGAGAGGGGGAGGGGAAGGAAGAAGTGGTGGCGGCGATGGCGGTGGTGGAGGTGGCGGAGGATGATGGGCTCGGGGCCGAGGCGGGCGTGGCCGGTGCCGCAGGGGCTGTCGCCACCTCGGGCTGTGCGCCGTTGGTGGGGCGGCGCTTCTTGACCAGCGTCGTCCTGCGGCGGACCTTGCCCGCCCCCTCCACCCCCCCGCTGCTGCTGGCGCCCCCGCCGCCGCCATCTGGGCTCGTCGCGACTGGGGGATCTGCATCCTCAGTCTTCTTGGTGCTCGCATCCACGCCGAGTCCGTAGCCGAGTATGTCGTACACCACGTCGGCCAGCCCGCGGACCCCGGTGCCCTGGGGGACGTTGCCGGGCTCCACAATAATCCGCTCAGGTCGAGTGAAAGCGTGGACGACCTGTATGCGCTTGCCCTCGTCCGCATAGCCGGCGATCTCGAGCTTGACTCCGTCTCGCAGCCCCCACGCGTGCACCTCGACGATCTCGACGGCCCGGTCGACGTAGTGCCGGTCGCGACGGGGAACCACCGGCGCGGCCGCGGGGACGGCGGCGGGCGCGGGGGCCGCCCCCCTGCGAGGCCTCGCCCACCGGTCCACATACCGGACCGCCCGCAGTTGGCTCGGGATCGACACGCCCGCCCCGAAGCCTCGGCGCATCCGCCGCTCGGTGAACCGGCCGAGCGCCTCGTCTGCAGTCCAGCCGCATTCGGAGATGAGGTAGCTTACCGCGGCGGTGCCGCTGCGGCCCTTTCCGGCCTTGCAGTGTACCACGACGACGCGACCAGCCGCCGCCTCTCCCTTGTCCTTGGTTCCCTCCTCCTTTGGTATCGCAGGCTTTTTCTTCGCTTCCTCTCCCGCCATCGTCTGGTTCACCATGCTCTGGCTACCGCCTTGGCCGGCCGCTTCGGCCTCCAGCGGTGGCCCTCCCCCGGCCCTCGGCAGTTGCGGCGGCCCCTCGGCCTCCAGCAGCGGCCCCCCCTCGAGCCACTTTTGCATGCTCGCCACGATCATGGGCATGAGTCGGAACGGCGGAGGATGGTGGTCCGGCCAGGGATAGTGCCGGACGCGGCCGTACACCGCCTCGTCCGGGTACCCGGTCCCTTCGGCCCGGAACTCCCAGATGGCCCAGCCGTCGCCGTGCTTCTCATCGAGGAAGCCGACCAGCCGGTCGAGCGGATTGCGATACGCGCGCTTCGGGTACGTCTGGGAAGGGCCTGAGCTGTGGGGCCGGCCGGAGGAGCAAGGCGGCAGGGTCAGCGGAGCATGGTTCGTGCCGGGTGGGCAAGATTCGGATAGTGACAGGACACGGGAGGGAAAAGCTCGGAAGCATAGACGGCCGGCGAGGAGAAGAGGGATAACCGCTCACGTGGCTATTATGTTGGACGTGACGTAGCATAGATCCAGGCCGGCATCCGGATGGCGAGCGCGCGGGCCCGCGACGATCTGGCGCAGCAGGGCCGCCATCGCAGCAAGCAGGCAGACAGACAAACTGGGCAAGAGATTCTCAAGGTTGCGCCTCAGTCACGAGACGGCGCGCTAGAGAATCAGACAAGATAGTTGTAGCTGTAGCAGGTTCGGCCCGGCATCACGCGACGGCAGGCGGCGAGGCCAGCGCGGCGCCTAGCTGGCAGCAGTTGGTGAAAAAGCAAAAGCCGGCCACGTCATCGCCGCCCCGCCGTCTCAACTCAACAGCCCCCAGGCGGCAGCTTGGCGGCGAACCGGGATCGGCAAGCAGGGAAAAGACAACCCCAGCTAGTGTCGGCACGTCGAGATAGATGCGTCGAGATGCGTATGGCCCGGCACCCGGGAACTTTGGGAGAACAAGGCCGCGCAGACTACCCACGCAAATGACACGATCCCTGGCCAATGCCCGACAGGGGGCAGACGCCGCTAGGGGAGCAAATAATAAATCCGCGCCGACGCATCGGACGAGCGCCTCTGCTACACGGCAGGGAGAGGAATTACCATGTTACTCAATTCCAAGCGAAGGCGGATCAGAAAGCTAGAATAGAAAGAAAGAAACACTCCCATGCCCCCCCGGTTGGCCAAGACCTGCCTTCATGTCCTCCCTCGCGATTCCTCCCCCCCGGCATCCCCCCTGCGTAAAAGCCTGTTCTCGTCCTTGCCAACACACTACCGTGGCCGATGTACTACGGCCCCTTATCAAGATGTTCATTCTGCCGCATCTGGGTTCTCCTCCCCCCGTCCTCCCATCAGGTCCACATGGTTATCGATGCCGGGTATTCGCCCAGCCAGCCAGTGGAAGAGGCGCTCCTCCCCGCCCATCGGCCGGCACCCCGAGGACCGTTCACGACATCTTCTTCGGCTCGGCGCCCCCGTTCGCAAACTGGTTGAAGTCGGTCATGGCGTGGAACGACCGGGCTCCGCCCTTGACTCCCTCCCACACCTGCCGCGACGCGGGCGGGGCGCTCGGGCTGGCAATCAGGTTGTCGAGCTGGGCCGAGAGGTGGGAGACCGAGTTCTGCACGTGGCCGCTCTGCGAGAAGCGGGCGCGGAGGAAGACGGTGTAGATGGCGAACAGGATCCACGACCGGCTGGTGAACATGACGGCCGCCACCAGCAGGCGCACCCAGAGCAGGATCTCGAGCGTGGACACGACCGACATGGAGGCCTCGTAGTACGTCTTGACAAACGTGCTGATCGCCTCGGCGGTCGGGTTGGGAGCGAACTGAGGCTTGGCCCCGGCCGATGGGGACACCGAGGACGAGGACGAGTCGCCACCGAGCGGCTTGGCCGGCTGCACGGTCGGGATCACGCTATGGCGCGTGTACACGAGGACGTGGAAGACGGAGTAGATGAAGTAGGGTATGACCGAGAGCCAGTACTGGGGGCTAAAGAACCAGACAAGAGCCATAACTGTAGCCGCGTTGCAGTGTCAGCACAAACAACGACAACGATGATCGACCATGGTCGGGAAGGGGTCAGGAAGGGGCAGACGGCGATGAGGCTGGGCAGACGGGGATATTGGGCCGACGGGATGGGGCTCGAGTTGAGGTTGGGAGGGGCCGTACCCAGATACTGCACGTTCTCGTCCGCCAGGATGCCGATCAGGGAGCCAGACATCTTGGCGCCCGTCTTGGCCCGGGACCGCCAGCTCTTGTAGACTACTATGCCGTACGTGACAGCGGCGGCGGCGAACGATAGACGGTACGAGAACCTGGCCATGGCGCCGTACATGTTGAACCTGAGCAGGGAAAACGAGTACCTAATCGTGCAGGCGATTAGGGTGAGGTGTCTGGGCGGGCGGAAACATGTCAGTTCTAGTCCGAGAAAGTTCCGGACAGCTCAGAGGACAGGCCGGAGGACAGGCCGGCAGGAAACAGAGACAAGGGGAAAAGAGCGCGCGCGCGCCCAGAGAGCATCATCTTACCCCAAGAACCAGGCGACTGTGGGAGAGCTCGACAGAGTCCAGTCAGTGGATGCCACCAAGCGAAGAGCCAAAGAAAAAAAATCAGACGCGGGTCGGTCGGGCCGTCGATACATACACTGCAGGGTCTGAGCAAGGGCCATCACTCTGTCCTTCAGAGGCATCGATGCGGACGGCAGCGGAGGAGCCATCGCGGTGGGCGGCGGCGGGAGGGATGGCTAGCAGCGGTGTCCGAGAGGTCCGAGGATTCCGGCAGGAGATGCGGAAGATAGGATAGGAATGAGGGTAAAGCGATGCGGCCTAGTGGTGCGCCGAGATGATTTTACTTTTTGCGTGGTTGGTGATGGACCGGGAGAGAAGACGGAGGGGTTGAAAAGAGCAGGCGGAGAGATAACAGAGAGAGAGGTGGTGCGGTCCCGCCAGGCTGTCACGATGTGTCTGCCCAAGCTAGTCAATTAATCCTGTTGGGGGAGTAGAGTGGAGGTCGGCTGCGGTGGTGGGTGGCTGGGCTGGGGAGTGAGAGAGAAAAGAGAAAAAAAAGATGGAAAAAAAGCGGGGGCGGGGAAGGAATGA
>JAOYNC020140575.1:0-91087 GCA_025802115.2 Bertia moriformis
GCGTGGTGGTGATGGTGGCGGTTGTGGAGGTGGTGGTAGCGGTAGCGGTAGCGTTATTGGTAGTGGTGATAGTGGTGATAGTAGTGGTTGTATCCTTTTCCCCAGGGCGTTGTCGTGCGATTCCTGATGGAGGAGAGAGGAGAGGGCCATCGCAGTAGTTGGTGGCCTTGACGGCTATAAGGTGGCTCGAGACAGGCCAGGCCTCCTTTGACGAAGCTGCTGGAGAGTGCCGGATGCGTTCGGAAGTGCGACACAAAGAGGGACACTGCAAGAGAATCGACTTGTTCGGGACCGTCGAGAAGCTGGAGAGCAAGATGAAAGAAATGCAACCCCGAGGTTGAAAACGACGGGTGGAGTGTCGAGTATAGTATAGAATCAAACCAAAGTGGAAAAGAAAACAAGAGAAACAAGGCAAGAAAAGACGGAGAGCAGAGAAAAAAGTGGCCAGGTCAGGTACCGAGACCTGCTCCCCACATACGCGCACACATGGCCAATTGACGATGGCTCGCCGGCCGCCAGGGACTTGCGAATCGCTGCTCAAGGCCGTAAGTGGCTGCCGCTTCATGCATCGGTATCTGCTCTGCAGCTGCAGCTGCAGCCCAGAGCCTGGGGCCGGACGTGGCCTGGTGGGGCCGACTGGCTCTGGCAGCAGAGGATTGGGATTCGGCTCGGCTGGGCGACAGGACGGCATTGATCTGGCGACGTGCGGGAGTGCGTGGCAGGCCGATGCGGCCGCCAATCGCAAAGCTCCAACCCCGAGGCCGTCTTGTTCTCCCGTCCCTGTCCCGTCCATCTCACCCGAGCGGGAGGCAAGCCCGCACACATGCGTGTGCGTGTCAGCGGGGTTTGGGCTTGTGCCCTGACCCCTCTCCGCCCGCGCAGCAGGCCGGCCAGGCCGGGCAGCCAGCCCGAAGACTTGTTCGGCTTCCGGGGCTCGAGGGCCGTGTCCGTGGACGGGGTCGGTCGGCGCTGGGGTCTGTCTGGCCTGGTCGCGACAAGGGTAGCCTGCAGCTTGCTCGGCTCGCGCCTGATCCTTGCTGGGTGCGGACCTTTTGTCTTCCGTTTCGGTGTTTTCTTTGTCGAGGGAGCCGGCCGAGCTAGTCCGAGCCTGACTCGCTTAGGTAATCATACCTCCCGTCTTCTGGCACGTGATGATCCTGGCCAGAGGATTTTTTTCTCCTCCGTTTTGCTGTCGCGTCGCGCCTTGCCATTCATTGCCTCCTCCCGCCCCCCAGTGTGCTGCTGCTGCTGCTGCGCGCAAACAACACTCTACCTGCCGGCTGTTCTCGCTTTTCTTCTCCCATCATCATTATCAACTCATCATCAATAGTCTTGTGTTTTTTCTTCTATTCATCATTCCTTGCCAGTGTCTATCCCGCTGTCTGCACCCTTTGATTGATCGCCCCCGATCGCACCCTTCCTCGGGAGGAGGCGGCCGGGACTGGTTTTTTTGAGTTGACCAAAATAAATCCATCTCTGGTATCTCGCGCGCCGGCGGCGCCGCTACGAACCTGCCCGAAGCGTGCGCGCCCCCAAGCATCGAATCAAATTGTGGCGCGGCCATCTATCATTCCCGGATTGACGTTCTGCCCGAGGCCGCATCCACAATGTCCGACTTTGCGTCGCTGAAAGTCACCCAGCTCAAGGCTGAGCTGAAGAAGCGAGGCCTCGCTCAGGCCGGACTCAAGGCCGAGCTCATCATCCGGCTCGAAACCTACGATGCCGAGAGAGCTGCGGCCAGCGCGCATGCCGAGAAAGCCGAAGGCGAAGCGGTCCAAGAGCGGCCGGCCGAAAAGTCCATCGTCGAGGCACCCACCGAGAATGCGGCAGAGAAAGACGGCGGGGTCCAGCCACTAGTCCCGTCTCCTACCAAAGCTGCCGAGCCTGCCGAGGCTCCACCCCCCCGCCATCCGGATGCCGCAGCTCCCGTCCCACATTCCGAAATCGTTGACCCGCCGCCGCCGCAGGAATCTGGCGATCATGATGCGCTCATTATCAATTCAGCAGAATCATGCGCACAAGGCGCCAAGACGCACGAGGAACCACAGGACAACAATTCGACCACCGCGCGCCAGATGACGCCGCCGCCGCCGCCGCTCACTGTGAGGATGGAGGATGCATCCGCGATCATTCAAGAGAACGCAGCAGGAAGTGACCCCGTTGCTGAGAGTGATGCACCGGCCCAGGCGCCGGCTCAGAGCACCGAGCCATCTGTTGCTGAATCTGCGGCCGCAGTCAAGACTGAAGAAGACCAGGCGGCACTCGTTTCTGAGGGCACCATGTCCGAGGTCATAATGTCTGAGGACATTTCGTCAGAGGGCATCGTGTCTGGCGCCAGCCCCGAGCGACCGCTCGACACAAAGATCCAACGCGCCAGCCCAGAAGTGCTGCCTGACACGGCAAGGCAAGGTGCCAGCCAGGGGCCACCGGCTGTCACTACCCAGCAAGGCGCCGGTCCAGACCTGCCCCCTGTCGCCGCAGAACAAGGCACCGGCCCGGAACCGTGTCCAGAACTGGCACCTGCGGCCGCCGAAACACACTCCCAATCTCAGATTCCCGTCATCCAGCATGAGGACATCAGACTGTCCACCGAGCCGGCCACGGCTGTGATCGAGTTCGATAACCCCACAGCCGACCCCATGTCTATCGAGAGTGCCATCGGCGCCGCCGCCCCTCCCGCCCCTGTTGAAATCAAATCAGAATATCCGCCCGCAGACATGAACGGGGCCGATCAGCTACACGAAAAGGACCCGAGTGGCGCGAATATGGCGCCACCCCGCGCAGTCGACATTGCGCAAGATTTCCAGAAGCGGAAGCGGCGCTCCGTCAGCCCCTCTCCGGACCCCAAGCGCGCTAGGCCCAGCAATGGCCACGGCTATGACTCGCGCCGCGCTGCCTCGCCGACCCGGCACAAGTCGCGCCGGTCACCTGCTCCAGACACGGCCCGTGAGACTCGCCGGTCGCTGAACGAGTCCGAGCGCGGCGCCCGCTCCGTCCAGCCGTCCATTCATCCCACCACATCGGCCCTCTACATCAGCGACTTTATGCGGCCGCTTCGGCCGTCTGACGTCCAGGACCACCTCAGGGCGCTCGCCCATCCGGCCGGTGCCGACGGCCAGGCCAAGGCCGAGGACGTGATCGTCGATTTTTACCTCAACTCGATCAGGACTCACGCGTTCGTCGTCTTTTCTAGCGCGGAGGCTGCGTCGCGCGTGCGCAACGCGCTGCACAGGACCGTGTGGCCCAACGAGCGAGAGCGTAAGCCGCTGTGGGTCGACTTCATCCCTCCAGAGAAGCTGGCCGAGTGGCGGGACATGCAGCGGTCCGTCGGACGGGGAGCTCCCCTGTGGGAGGTCGTCTACGGCGAGGACCACCATGGGGGCACGACGGCGCGTCTGGTGGAGGTGGAAAAGTATGCGCCGCGGCCGGCTCAGAGGGCCGGCCGCCGGTCGGATATTCCGCGAGACCACCCGCCGCCGCCGCCGCCGCCGCCGCCGCCTCCGTCCACTCTCGACGGTGTCAATGCCATACCCATCGGCCTCCGCGGCGGCAGCAGCATCCCCACCGGTCCCCGGAATCTGCAGCAGCAGCCGCAGTCGATGGAGCAGCAGCAGCCGCCGCTCCCCTCGTCCAGGTTTGACGAGGACAGAGCATATGACCATTCGCGACCGATCCACGTCACCAAGGCGGGCCCGCCCATTCGCTGGCAGCCGGTTTCTCAAGAAATCATCCATTCCCGCGAGGACCAGATGCGCAAGTACCTGATCAAGGGCACTGAGACCTCGGGCCCGTTCGGCCCCGGCAGCCAGGGCCAGAAGAACCGCTACACCTTCTACGGCCCGCAGCTGTTTGACCGCGGCGTCGAAAACTTCGAGGGCATCCGGCCGCCCGCGCGGGAGAAGGAGATTCAGCTCAGGCGTCGCGGCCGCTACGACCCGGACGATCCCAAGCTTCGCTGGGTCCCCCCCGCGGAGCGGACCGGCTACGGTCGTCAGACCAGCTGGCGGCCCTACACGTCGGATTTCCGCGACGATGGCGACCGGCACAGGTTCGGCCGAGGCGGCGGCGGCGGCGGCGGCGGCGGCGGCGGACGCGACCGGCCCCGCAATTGGGATCGTTAGGGGGGCTTTGTGTTCTCCCCTGCTCTTGTCCTGGATGCCCCAGCACGCGCCTCACCACGGCGAGGACGTTTGGCAGGCTAGGCAGCCGCGTACGGCGCGTACGCCGCAGACACCGTCGCCAGTCCGGCCGTGACCATTGGGGACCCTGGACGTGGGGAAAGTGGGTGGGGCGAAGTGGTGGTATCTTGTTTTATTACGTCCGGTGCGGATCCATCTCGTCAGTCTTGGGATTGAGCCTGGCAGGCAGTGGGAGGGGGTATGCCGCATGGCGAAATTAAGCGGTTGCGACATGAGAAAAAGCGTCAGAAGAGGAGGCAAAAAAAGTACTGGGAAAATCATCCCCAGTACGGGCCGTTGCGTTGTCTAGGCGGATCGGGGCCGGTGGTATTCCCCACGGCATTGATCACATTCCTCGTAGCGCAATTCCGGTACACATTGTTCTGCAGTCCATCTCTTGGCTTGGTTGGAGAAGTAATTCAAAGTGTGTGTGTGAAGCGCCCGCCTCCCAGGGGGCATAAGACGTGGGGGATAGGGCCATGACAACTGAATATGAGCATCCTTCCGTCTCCGGCCAAGCCAGGTGGTAATTTGACGTTCGGCTGTATCCTGAAGGCCTCGGCATGTTCCTGGTCCCGGTATTGATTCAGACTGTGATGATTATCGTCGCCGCACCGTCCTGGTTAGTTAGCCGTTGGTCGGTCAATTCGACTTCATCTGCGGCCGGTACGGGAAGCGCGGCCCGGCCGCAATCATCATCTCCGCACCCAAACTTGGCGACTTGAATTGGCTGGCGCACACTTGCGCCCGCAATATCACGTGACTTGCTCTTCCCACACCTGGCCGTCGGCCGGCAGCAGGCCCACAATCCCACAACATTATGCGGTAAAAATTGCCCGTGACGCCGACACCCTACACCTACCTCCGCCTCTCGGGCAATTACAACGCAACGACCACGCCGGCTGCCAAACCATCGCCCCTCCGTCGTGATTGAAGACCGCCACTCTCAAAGTACCGTCGATTCCCGCTCTCCCCTGTCCTGCCCTCCTCGCTGCCGCTCGCTGCTGACCATTGTTCGCCTCCGCGACGGCACCACAGATGCAGATGCAAATGTATGACCCCCAGCCGCTGCCCGGCGACCCGAATCCGTCTGCCTGCCATGCTGACGACCTTCCAGCTTCATCCAGAGCGAGCGGACCCTCGCTCTCGATGTCGAGTCGACCGACACGATCGACGACATCAAGGCTATCGTCGAGGCCCGCAAGGGCTTCCCCCTCGACGATCAGCGTCTCCTCTTTGCCGGAAGGGAACTCGACAGCAGTCTGACCCTGGCCGACTACAACATCCAAAAGGTTCGATTCGGCAACTCGTCGCGGCGGCCCAGCCGTGGCGAAGACTGCGGGACGGTGCCCGGGCTAACGATGGGCGGATATGGGGTTCCGTCTGTTTAGGAGTCTACCCTGCAGCTCGTCGGCAGTCTCCCCGGAGGTCTCATTGAGCCCTCCCTCAGGACTGTAAGTCCAGAAGGCCCTCGGCCTGGAGATGGCCGGACTGGAGATAGCTGACCAGCGACCGCCGCCCACAGCTCGCGAGCAAGTACAAGTGCGACAAGCAGATCTGCCGCAAGTGTCAGTTTTACTCGCATCCCCACCCTCCTCCCACGCGCTCTCTGGCCGCCACCACATGCTAACTCCCATCCCGTCCTTCCAGGCTATGCTCGACTCCCCCCTCGGGCCAAGAGTAGGCCTATCCTTTCTCCCTTTAGAGACTCCAGACCGGTTCGCTGCGAAGTGCTGACGGGAATGATGGCAGACTGCCGGAAGCGCAAGTGTGGCCACAGCAACCAGCTGCGGCCGAAGAAGAAGTGAGTGTGCCGCCGGCCCGCTCCGGCTTCTGTCTGGGGTATGGGAAGATGACAATGCTGACTGGCTTGGGTGCAGGCTGAAGTAGATGGGTGATTCCAGGGGGGGGGGCAAGGGGTATGGATATGGGAGGGTTGGCGGTTTACTCGCCCGCTTGGCAGCGATTACTAGATCAAATCGATGGGCGCTGAACCCCTGACTGGCTGGTGTGGTGCTTCTTCTGCCGATGCTTCTTCTGGTGTGCTTATTCTGGTGTGCAGCTTCTGGTGTGCAGCTTCTGGTGCGCTTCTTGTGGTGCACTTCTGGAGGTGATGCCCCAGCTGCCGGCGCGGCATGATTGGTGTTGGCACGCGTACCTCTCTCTGGTCAACCAGCTGGTCCTCGCCAGGTTCGTGAGTCCTCTCGAGTTGAGCTGTTCTTTCCATCTTGCTACGTTACTGCTGCCGCTACTGCCCCCGCTGCTCCCGATCCCGCTGTTGCTCCCCGGGGCGGCATGCCCAGTCTTGACACGCGCGCCGCGCGGCTTTAATCAGCCAATTGTCTCTCGTCTGGCTCTTTTTCATATCTATGGCCATTCCTGAACCATGCCGATTGATCGCTAGATTGGTTTCCCTCTGGCTGCCGGTCCCGTCCCCAAGTGCTCGGGCGGCGCTACGGGACCGCACATGCCCAACTCACGTATGTACGTACGTACCATGGCTCCGTCGTCGGCCCCGGTTACGCGTGCCACGGCAGGCTATATGTATCCTCGCACCCAGTCTCCGCCCCCCGCATGTGACTTCGCGCCCAACACTCGGACTGGGCCCGGGCTGATTCAAGCAGCAGACCCGTCGGTTCAGGTGACGGGCCCGCGCCCCGCCTGGTGCTATTTATGCCTCTGCCGTCAGCACGGACCTGCTCAGCCTCCAGCTCCACTGCTCCACCCTGACGGCGACGGGGGACCACACGGGTCGTCGTCTATCGTGGTGGTCGAAGCGGGGGAGGGCTCACGTTGCGATGGCTATGCTGGTTGACCACCCGGCCGCGCCATCCGTCATAATCAACGCCGGGGGGGGAGGGGGGCGGAGCATCGCTTGCTCGGGCATGGTTATGCTGACCGCACTGCCGGTCTACCGCCAAGCCCCCACCTATCAAATCGTTGTTGACGTGGGAAGGAGGGGGGCATCCCTTGGCATGGATCACTTGGCATGGATCACTTGGCATGGAACACTTGGCATGGCTATGCCAGCCGCTCTGCTCCTCTGGCCGAGTCCCGGGCCATCATATACCATTGTAAACGCGAAGGGGGGGGCGCATCACCCGGCGTGGCGCACCACCAATGCCTGGGCCTTATGCGCAACAGCGGGGAACCGATACCGCGGAGGGGGGTAAGAAAAGACCGATGATTCGGGGACGGAGAGAGGGTCAGGTGAGGGTAAGAGAAAAGGAAGGTAGGGCTGTAACGGGAGTAGAGGGGAGGGGAGAGGGGCGGTAGCTAATAGATTAGAGGGTAAGATAATAGGCCCAAGAGGGAGAGCAAATTACGCGCATGGGAGGTCCAAGGTGATAAGAATGATATGGGCACGGTTAAAATAAAAGTAGGGATAGGAAGATAAGGGGGCTCAGTGAGCATATATATAGGGCTCGGGGAGAGTGTAAAGAAACTGGGTGCGAAGCATTGGGAGACAACCTTATGACGGGTGTCTGTATTCAGTTATGCTCAGGGGAGGAAAACTCTGCTGCCGGGCCCAGCCAGAGAGTTTTATTCCCAGACAGTCGGATGTGGGTCCAGGGGACAGGCCACATCTTTTTCATAAAGTAATAAAGGGCGGTCGGTACATAAGGTGCAATTGAGTAGATACAGATAAAAAGACGCAAACAGGCCGAGGATGGGGGCAAAGAGAAAAGACAACAAGAGGTAGGCAGCCGGACGAGGACAACGCGGCTCGGCAAGGAAGATAACAAGAGGCGCGAACTGGACGAGAGGAGTAAACTGGTCATCGAGCAGGAGCAGCGGCGCGCGATAGAAAGAACTGGAGCAGGACGGGATAGGATGGCCACGTCCACCGGCCGATGCCGAAACGATGCCCTCCCCGACCGGGCATTTTCATAATGGTATCTCTATATCTACCCATCTCCAATGCTGTCACATCTCGCAGAGGCAGCCGCGACTCAATGCTCCAAATGCGCAACCCCCACTCCGACTCCGACGCCGACTCCGGCCTCCGGCTCCGCCAACCCCCCCCTGGCCCGAAATTAAATGCAATCAGAGCGCGGAGGTGAAAAGAAAAAAACCAGCGGCATATTCAAACGCTTCGGCCGGCTGTGCCGGGAGCAAGCTGATCCTGTGCCGCCGCAATCGCAATCCCGACTCGTCTAGATGGTAGTCCCGTTTCCCGCACCGACGCACCGTATGTATGACGCAAGCCCAACCATCCCATCCAGTCCACCATGACGCAATCAACAATTGGGGATTTTGTACCACAGCGGCCCCCCTCGCCCACCAACCCCTGCGCGCAGTCGTCACGCGAGCCGGCGGCGGCAGGGGGCAGAGAGGGGACAAACAAGAAGAAAAACGATGAAAAAAAATGGTCGAGTGATCAGATGCTCAGACAGAATCGAAAAGGTCATGAGGTAAAAAACACAAAACCAGAAGCTGGCGGACAACGCCAAGGGGACAGAAACACCCGCCATCATATCCACATCATAGTCCGGCTCTGCTGCCGGTTCTGTTGCCACAATGGCCGGCCCGTCCCGTCGCCCGAGCCGGATCCGCGCGCCAGGTGGTCCTGGGAGCCGTCGTCTCCGCGGCCCTGCTCGTCGTCGTCCTGGTGGATCCCGCTCATGGCCTGGTGGTAGCCTTGCCGGAACTCCTCCATCTCGCCCTCGTGGTCGCTGCTGCCTCGGTTCAGAGGCACGCTGTCGCCTTCGAAATACTGCGCGCCGCCGATCGCGCCGGGGTTCGGCGAGTGATATGGCTCACGCTGGCCGGCGCCGCCGCCGGCCATGGCCGAGTGCATGCCGGATGGCGCCTCGTAGATGCCGTCGTCGCCTGCGCCATACTCCTCGTCCTGGTAGTGCGGCTGCTGGTGCGGCTGCTGGTAGGGCTGGTCGTATTGGGCCGTTGGAGGGGGGGGCGGGCCGTCAAAGTGCTCCTCATGGAGCTGCACGGGGCTGAAGCCGAGAGGGCCCTTGGGACTGCGCGGAGCGGGTTAGCAATCTGGCCCTGGCTGCGGTCCTCGGGGGAGCGCGAGCGCGAGCGGTGGGGCGGGGGTGGGACGTACGGCATGACGACGGGCACCGCGTGGGGCTGCCCGGGGCCGTCGCGCTGGTTTCCGCGCCGGCGGCGCCACAGGACATATCCGACCACGATGAGGGACAGCAGCAGGGCAGCCCCGCTGATGGTGCCGCCGATGATGGCGGCCGAATTGTCGGCCCCGTTGTTGGACGCGATCGGGGCCGAGGTGGAGTTCTCCGACGAGTGGGTCGGGAGATTGGTCGGTCTCGAGGACGGGGATGACGACGAGGACGCGGACGAGGACGCGGACGAGTCGGTTGTCGGCCGAGTGGTGGGATGGGAAGAAGGCGAGTGCGGGGGGGGTGACCCTATCGTGGTCGGCCGGGTCAGGGTTATTATCGGCTCCGTGAAGGAGATGTGCTGGGAGGAGAGGGTCAGGGTGACGTCCGAGAGGGTGGCCTCCACGGTGGTGGCCATCCCCGACGCGGTCCCACATCCGTACTGTGAGTATCCGCCCGCGTACACGTTCTTGTAGCACACGTCGTCGCCGCCGCACGTGTACACGTACGGGTTCACCACCGTCTGGGCCGGACTGTTCACGTCCACGCAGCCGGTGAAGATGCCGGTCGTGCACGCCCCCCCGTTCGGGCAGCACCCGACCGCCTTCTGGTCCGGCGCAAGCACGCAGTGGCTGCCGGCCGAGCAGGTCGCCGGCAGGTTCTTATTCCCGCCGATGTAGCCACATATGGTGTTGGTATCCTGTCGCCGCAGCAGCAGGCGCAGCAGGTCGTGGTCGACGCCGAAGCCGGGGAGGGACTCGAGCGGCGCCGGCGTCGGCCACGGGACAACCCGCAGGGACCGGTGGGGCAGGGTGGTGGTCGGGCGCGGTGTCGCGCCGGCGAGGGCGTGGGCGGATGCGGCCGGGCCGAAGAGGCTCACGAGGATGAAAAAGGCGGTCGCGGGCGGGAGGTACGGCGGCGACATGTTGAGCGGTGGTTATCACGGTGGCGGTGATGGTGCGCCGTCATGCGCCCGGTCCCCTCTGGATCGGTTCGACGAGACGAGACAGACAATGCTGGGGAAGACGGGGGGAGGCAAAGGGGGAAGAGGAGAAGAGGAGAAACGAGATCAGAGAGGCTGAGAAGGCAGAAAAAAAAGAAAAGGGAAGAAGCCGAGCAGAAAAACAACGGCGAACACAGCGAGCGGCGAGCAACAGCGAGGCCGGAAATAATCGCAATAATAATAACCATCAGAAGGGGTGGGCACGCAAATGAAGCAAGCTCGAAAGCGGGCGGACCAGGATCGGGTCGTCAGAGGGGCGGGAGGGGAGGTATTAAAAGCACTGCCCACTCGTGATCGTGCAGCAGCAGCAGCACCGACCCACAGCATCCGCCACAACCGTCAGGGATTTCTTGTTCGATGCTTTTTTTTACCTCTCTCGGGCCTGGGGTTCAGCCAACCGACGCAGGGCCGGCAGAGCGGGGGGGGGGGCCGATTCAGGGCTTCGTCCCGGCTCCTGGTTTCGGGGACAGCTTATGGAGCTGTTGAGAGCAGTGATCGTTGATTACCGTGCCGCGGTGGCCGCCTACTGCTGCTCGAGTGTACGACTTGCTCCCTCGGTCGAGGATGCGTTCTGGATTTATCCAGGCGGCCGGGCCGTCCGTCAATTAACTCTCTTTGGTTTCCATTCTTCCCGTCCCTCGGTCGGCCAGCCATTGGCTGCCAACGTGAGAGGGTGAGAATAGAGAATAGGGCCCGGGGCGTGGCTTGTGCCTCTCCCCGTAATAGGTCTCTGATCCGGGCCCCGAAGCTGCAATTATTCGGGGGGGGAAGAAAAAAAAAAAAAAAGGGTCTGGGGAGGGGGGGCGGGGCGGTGGGCGATGAGGTGGGCGGCCCGGCCAAAATCAGGGTCAGCCCAGCTGTGGGGCGTGGCTGGTGCCGAGGCGAGGGCCAACTTTTCTCCGTGCCTCGTGCAGGGAGGAGCAGCAGGACGGCAGCCGTCATGCGGCCCTCTTTTTCTTTCCCCCTCGACATCTTCCCTTGCTGTTCCTTTTTTCGCCCCCTCGGCAAGGCAGGGCGGCGGCGCGGCGAGCCGCATGAGTGGGATGGGGGGGGAAGCGAAGGCTGCGAGGGGACCAGACAGCGAATGACACCGCGCTGATCAGGAGGATGGCAGGGGTGACCAAACGAAGCTTGGCCATCCTCCATGGTGCCCGTCCATGTCCACGGTACAAGGAGAGGAGAGCAATCAGCGAGGACGGACAAGTTCGTCAATCCTCCCTGGCGCGAAAGCGGCGATGGGAGGGCGGAGGGGGCTGCGGCCCTGCTGATAATAGGGCAATAAGGAGCCCGATCTTGGTTCTTTGCCTTTTCACATTCTGTACGGAATCCTTGGGGGGCCCAGTCGGGTCTCCGGCAGGGGGGGATTTTGCTGTGGGCTTCCGTGTGTGCTGCGCACCTGGCGTGCTAGACTCTAAAAAAAGTCTTCAACAAGATGAAGTAAGCGGTGGAGGGGCTGAGCAGAGTCTGAGAATAAAATAAAATCTGCCGGCGCCCTGCCGGCCAGCACGTCGGGGCCAAGGATCTTGCACCGGCCTTGTCAGGTGTCACCTGGCTGCCGTCATTCCTAGCTCCGAAATCAGCCTTCCCTTCCGGCTTCCGGAGAGGAGGAGTGCGCGGACTGGGGAGGGGGTCCTGGCAGCCGGAAGGACCAGTGCGACAGGGATCGCTCCCGGCGCTGTTCCTATCTTGCTCGGCGCCGAGGCTCCGTCTCAGCCGAGGGGGTGGCTTGCGGACAGAGGGACGGGCACCATCGCGGACTGAGTCCGCCCGAGTGTCTAGAATCAGCGGACGAATCCAGCCCTCGGGCGAGGGATTGTGCCTTGTGCTGGGAGGATTGCCTGCCGCCTCCTCTTGGCCAGGCAAAGTGGGGAGACGATTCCGCCGAGAGAAATGGTCTCACAGGGGACGGGGGCTGATCTCGTTGTGGGGGGCGCGCGCCCGGCAATCAAGACGGGTCAATAATAGGCAGTCGGCGGGGTGTGCACGTTTTTAGGCCGGAATCTGGATATCTGCCGAATCGGCAGCCGAACTGTACCCCGTCGGTGCGGGCGTCGCATCTCATAGCGGCTCGCCATTATAGCCAGTCGCCACGCGACTGGGTGTAAGCGAGCAGCAGCAGCAGCAGCTCTCGCCTGCGCGGGGGGCGAGAGGGCGAGAGGGCGAGGTGGCGAGAGGACGAGGAGGGGCAAGGCGATCGGCGTCGACGGTGTCTGCGCGCGGGAGTATCTGTGTGTGCGTGCGTGCGTGCGTGCGTCACAGCCTGATGATGGGGTGCCGGGGCTGCCGCCTCGGGTAGATGCAGCCTGGCGATCGAGGCGCATCATGGACATGCATTATTAGTCCGAGAATATCTTCCGGCCCGGGGTCCAGGGCCCCCGCCATCAGCCAGCCAGCCAGCCATGTCTGCCCACACGCCCCCTCTTTCTGCGCCTGCGTCCCAGATACGGAGGTGGGGGGGGGCGCCGAGCATCGTCAGGGCCGCGAGCGAGATCTCGCGCACGGGCTTGCGTAGGTACGCCTCGACTTGACCCAGTATCAGGTTGTCTGACCCGAGCGGCGGCGGCGTCCGAACTCGCCGATGCGGAATGCGATGCGGATGAGGGCCGGGGCCGGGATCGGGCCCGGATCCGCGGTCAGGGTAGCCGGTTATGAGTGAGGGGCGGTGGCGGCGCGGCTTTGGCTGGCATCCTCACCACGGCCACCCGATGCCATGCTGGATCGTCCACTGCTGCCGCAGCGCAGGACAAGGGTGACCCGGCCGTCGAGTCCGCGCGGGACGACAAGGATGGCCTGCGCGCCCCTCCACGCCGGCCCGGCGCATACACGCGCCGCCGGTCGACAGGCCGCGTCGCTGTCGGGTCGCCAGGCCGCGTCGTTGTCGGGTCGGCAGAATCTGTTGCTGCTGAGACACGGCGCTCCCGGGGCCACATGGATAGACCATGGACTTGATCTTTGCCTCGACCGAGACCAAGGCGCGAGTCGGCCGCCCGACCGGGCACAGACCCCACGGCTGCGTTCGGCTAGGGGCATGTGCATCCATGTGCATCAGACCGGGCGCGGCGCCGACACGAATGGGGCTGCCGCAGGGAGAGCAGTGTGGCGGCGATCACGTGGTGGTCAAGCTGCTGCTGCTGCCGGTGCCGCTGCTGGTGGACGCGGGCCCTGATGGTATGGCGGCCGGCTCGGATGGGAAATGTGTGTGTTATCATGGCCCAGGCGGGGCAGATAGATGCATGTAGTAGTTATTGTGGCTATATTCTAGAATATGACAGCAGCCAAGAGACTGACTTCCACCTCTCGACCGCTTCCCTTTGCGACCGCGTCCCTTCTCGCGTCCCTTCTCGACTACCTCCATCCCCCATCGTTTCCCTTCCCAGCTTGTTCCCTTTCCAGCTACTTCTCTTCCCAGCTACTTCCCTTCCCGATCGCTTTCGCTTCCCGGCCAATTTCCTTCTCGACTACTCTTAACTACTTCCCTCCTAACCACCTCCCTTGCCACCAGCCTCCTCTTCTTTCTCAATGCCTGCGTTGAAACAAGCAGGGTGTGTACACACGAATAGAGATCGGAAACAGCCGAGCTGCCGCGCCTCTATTACCACCACCACGACCTCTCCCATCTCTCCGTCGCCCCTTACCCCCTCCCTCGCCACTCCCTCACCCCCTCCCTTACCGCTCCCTCGCCCGCTCCCTCACTACTCCCTCGCCCTTCAACCAGGCCCTCATCGCCGCCACTGCTGCGCGAACATTCCCGCCCCCGCCGCCCACATGAACCACACCATCAACAGCACTGGCAACAGCCCCGCCGGTCCGGCTGCCGACCCGCGAGTGGCCGCATTCCAGCATCCTCCCCAGCCGCAGTCGTCGTCGCCGCCACCTCCGTGCCCGCCGCCACCTCCGTACCCGCCGCCGCCGCCGCCGCCGCCGCCGCAGCCTCCCCAGCCGCCGCCGCCCCAGCGTTTGCAAGCCCAGAGGTTGACCGTGTCGTTGAGGGTGCCGACGGGGCTATCGGAGCCGGGGTCCGACATGGCGAGTGGCCAAGCAAGGTTCCGTCAAGTAACAGGATCAGCTTGTGTGGTGGGTGGTACGTGTGACAGGCGTGGCAGGCGTGGCAGGCGTGGCAGGCGTGGCAGGTGAGGAGAGGGGGGAGATGAGGACGATGATGATGATAAGAGATTAGTATTGGCAGTGATGAACGTGGGTATGGTATCACTGGTAGCGAGATATGTGAAGCGGGAGGTGCGGAACCGGGTGGGAGTGGCTCCAATTTGTACTTGAAGGAATCCTCCCACCACCAACACAGCACCGCGCCGACCTGGACACTGGCCGGCCTTGACGGAGCGAGGTCCGCGAAGGCGGCCTGGCGGTGTTGAGCACGTTGGAATGAAAAAACCGACGTGAAAAATTTGAGGGGCCAGCCAAGGCGGGGGACGTGGAACGGTTCGGGAGCGGTAAGACTGGGCCGGATTGCGCATGGTTCTGGTTCTGCATGAGGGTGGCCTCCGGCCGGCCATTGCGGGCTGCGGAGGGAGAGAGAGCACAGGCAGAGAGAAAGAAGCAGGCGACGACTTGAGCACCCAGGCCGCTGGCGCGCCCAAGGCGTACAATCTAGAGAGCAGCAGGTCTAGCTAGATGCGAGGGCAGAAGCGCAGGGATGGATGGGGGATGCCAGCCAGACCGAGCTGTCGAAGCTCAGCTCTCGCAGCTCGGCTCGCCAGATCGGCCGTTTTCTTTTCTTCTTTTTCCTGCTTCTTCTCTTTTCATGCTGACCAACCGCTCGTATCGCATCGTCATCATCATGGGGCGCGGCCACTGTCGGGGCCGCCGCAGGCGGCTCTCCGGGGGGGGGGGAAGAGCCACGCAAGTATTGGGGCAGTGTGGCCGGCTGCAGCGCACCCGGCCTCGCGGGCTGGGGGAAGGAAGGCGGCCGGCCCACTGCTGCGGAGGGTTGGAACCAGGTCCGTTCGCGGGGGTGGAAAAAAAAGAGAAAAAGATGAACGCAGGGACGAAGAAAAGACCACAATTTGGTGTCGGAATTGGTGGGAAAGGGGAAAGGGGAAAGGGGCGGCCATGGGCGCAGACACGATAGGGTTGGGTGTGTCGGGATTATTATGGGATGGGGCGAACATCTCCCAGGGGTCCCCCGTGGGGTGCTGCTGCCCATATCGGTCTGGAGGGAGGAGAGGGAGGGGCACCTGGGGCGGGGGCGGGGTGGGTAATCTGTGATCTGGAGTGGAGGGTTATGGGGAGCAGCACCCGAGCCATTTCGGCGCAGCCAGCCAGCCAGCCAGCCAGCGATCGGGACGAGGCCGCTGCGGATGTGATTCTGCTCTGTATGGGGTCCTACAAATAATTCGGCAGGGTGGATGGGCTGGTGGTCTGTTCGGAAAGCTGGACAGACTGGCCAGGCGTAATGTTCGGCGGGTTGGACAGACGACTGGCCCAGATGGCACGTCCGGCGAGTAGGACCAATTGACCGGATAGAATGTTCGGCAGGAGACCGGATTGAGTGTTGACCGAGCCAGATAGACTGACAGCTCCATCTGTGAGATTGGGCACCCCAGAAGGTACGGTCCAGGGAGGACCCTCAACGTGATCAAGACCACATGGGGCCAGGCGGCTGGGCCAACCGGGCTGATATGGTCTTGCAAACTCCAAATCCTTTTTTCTTCCCCTTCCCGCCGCTACTGGGCGTCGGACTTGTCCCGGTTATGCCCAATTTCCGTCATCGAAGCCTTCCTCCATCAGACCCATCGCTACCGTCGAAGCCTTGCTCCATCAGACCAACCTCCTTGATGCCAACTCATCTCCTCCATGCCAGCCCACCCTCATCAGCCCCATCTCTTTCATCCATCAGACCAGTATCTTCAGGTCGAGTGCTCGCCATCGAGTACCCCTCCTTCGTACCGAGCCCGTACATGGCATCGAGTCCCGCGACCCACAGAGGTCGTGGCAAACCGCATCCCCTCGCGCTGGGGTGGGTCTTACTGCCACTTGCTGCTGCCATATCCGAACCGTGAGGATACGTCGACTTACAGGCAAGGGGATGAAAACCCGGTCTGGACCTGAAATTCAGAAGCCACTGTCCACTGATATGGGGTATAGTATAGCCTGTCCATCTCTATTGTCCTCTATCGTCCATCATTCGCGAACTGTCTCCCAGGACAGCCAAATCCAGATTGCGTCCAAGATGGACCAGATATCCAACAACAACGCCGCTGAATCCCCCCCCTCCCTTCCCCAGCGCTATCCCCAGGCAGAGCCCGCTGCCCAATCTAATCAAAAGAAACAGGAACCCCTTGCGCCGACCGGCCAGCGTCACCCCCCCTCCTCGCACCCCCCCTCCTCGCCCCCCCCGAACCCCCCGGACCCGCACCCCCCGCACTCTTGCCGCTGCCTCCGTTGCTGCTGCTGCTTCTGCTGCTGCTGCATGGCCAACACCACCTCCGTCAGCCGGTCGATTTTATCGCGCAGCTCATCAATCTTTGTCTCTGCCACCGTCGGCTCGTCCCCGCCCATCTCGTCATCCCGCGCCCTTGCCGGAACGGCCAGCCGAGCCGAATAGGCGTAGCCATGGTCGACCGCCCGGGCCGACCACGACGGCGGCCGGTTCGTGTGGCGCTGGCAAAGCGCCACCGCCGATGCCGACGTCGGTCGGCTGCGGCTGCGCAGGGTGGCACGCCGCGGCCGCTGGTGGCCGACCCGGCGCGCCCTTGTATCCGGTCCCTTGAAGCCGGCAAACTCGTCGTCGTCACCCTCGCCGTCGTCGCGACGGGCTCGCCGCCGCGCGAGCTCATACAGCCGGATGGCGGCGACGATGGGCCAGTGCGTGGCCTTGAGGAGGGCGATGCGGCCGGCCCGGAAATGATGGTCTCCGCCGCGGGACGCCGACGACGAGGCGGCGTAGCACAGATAGCGCAGCGGCCGGAATAGCACGAGCGCGACCAGATTGAACGGCGGATAGAAGTGGGTGAGCCGGTTGCTGGTGGAGGCCTCAAGTACGTAGACGCTGTAGACGTAGAGATACTCCTCGCGCGCTCGTTGGATCACGCGGGAGAAGCTGTTGGACAGCATGCCGGTCATCGAGCCCATCAGGAGGATGGACGAGAGGGTGATGAAGACGATCATGAGGGGGGGGCCGAAGAACGGGTCGATGCGCTGGCCGGGTGAGGCGAGGTCAGCTTGGCGGGACGGCTAGGTAGGACCGCTAGGCGGGACCGCTGCTGCAGTCGCACCGAGGCAGGAAGAAGAAGCCAAGGCCGGACAGGCGGCACCCACGTCCATCATCTCAAACCCGAGATAGTTGCTCCCGAAGAAGATCATGAGCATGCGCCACGACATGACGCGGGAGGAGAAGTGGTCGCGCCCGATGAGGCAGAATGTGGTCAGGAAGCCACAGTAGATGACTATGATCAGGATCATAAACTTGACAAAGTCCTTGCCCATCTCCTTGAGGCACGGGATCAGCGTGCCCCAGTATGGACTGAGGCTCAGCAAGGAGCAGATGCGCGGCATCATGAAGAGGGCCTCCAGCGCCAGCACGTCGTACGCGACGTCGACGAGCCGGGGGTCGTGCTGATAGATGCCGATGACTCCTGACCACAGACAAGTCAGCCAGACTGGCACCGGCACAGCAGATATCCCGAGAGGAAAAAAAACACTGCCTTCCGGCGGCGGCGGCGGCCGGCCACATGGGCCATGACATGTGGCATGCCAAAACTCAAGCAAGATATCCACCCCGACAGGCTCCGACCGGCCCGTCGAGCTGACCACCGCCACTCACTCAGCACCGCAAAGGCCAGCCCGATGGCAATCATGATCATGTCGAACAGGTTCCACAAATCGGTCGCGTAGAAGATGCTGCCCGCGTCGAGCCACTCGCTCAGCTCGTCGTACGTGAACGCGGCGAGCCAGAGGTAGAGCCCGATCTCGGTCGGGGTGATCCGGAACTGGCTCTGCTCGATCAGGACGCCGTAGTAGAGAGCCATGAAGGCGGCGAAGAAGAGCACCTCCCAGCACTTGAGATACTTGGGCACGCGCAGGCGCGAGAACGGGTCCGGGGGCGCGCGTGCGCTGCATAGCCGAGGCCGCTTGGTCGCCCCGACCGAGAGGCTGTCCCAGAACACGATGTCTCCGCTCCAGAGGCCGTTGATGATCTTCTGCACAATGTGCTGGCTGAGGAAGCGCTTGGCGTCGGCGATCGCCGCGATCTCGAGCGCGTTGAGGTTCGTGAAGGGGGCCGTGGGGTCGGCCGGCGCGGGCGCCGCCGCGCCACCGAACCGGTCCTCGTCGAAAGTGTTGACCGTCAGGAGCGAGAGCGAGCTGAGCAGTGCGATGCGCTTGGCGCTGTGGCCGGGGCCGGAAGCGGGCGCCGGGACGGGGCTGTGGCTGTTTCGCGTTCTCAGCAGCAGCAGGGCGGTGGTCTCGTCGACGGCTGCGTGCTCGAGATCGGAGGTCTCGGGCGGCGCCGCTCGGCCCGCCGCAGTGGCGGCCGCGCCATTCTCGGCTCCCGCCTCCCCGCCAACGGCGGCCGGCTCCGACCTGGCGGGGTTCGGGATCTCGACGAGACAGTAGTCGACGGCCTCGCGCTCCGAGAGCCGAGTCAGGAACCGCCAGGCCACGATCTCGCACGCGTTGGCCCGGGCCTCGCCGAGGCCGTGATGCTGGTGCTCGCCCTCGGCGGCATAGTGCCACTTGAGGGCGAGCAGGGCGTGGACGGTGTAGGGGTTGGCGCGGCCGCCGTCGCCGAGGTGGTCGACGAGGACGCGGAGGCAGTCGCCGGCGGAGGTGGTGCGAAGCTGCTCAAACGTGCTGGGTAATTCGATGGCGTCGACGAAGAAGCTGGGCGGAGTAAGCGGGGGGAAAGAGGGGCGGGGGGCGCGGGAGGGGCGACCGTCTTACAAGGACAATTTCTTAACGACGACCCGAAAGGACTCGTCGACCGAAATGTCAGGCAGGTCCCAGTGGTGATCGGGCCCGAGGTCGATCGAGACGGGCGAGGGGTCCCGGACCGGCTTGGTTCTGACGCGGCCGCCGGGGGGCATGACGAGGGCGAGTAGCAATAAGTATAATTGAATTGGATAAAATTGATATCGTGCCAACGCAAGGACGGGGCGTAGAAATACCCAATCTCGTGTCGGCGCTCGCGCGCGACCGTCGGGGGAGGGGAGAGGGGGGGTGCACCAGCGCCGCAAACTCGCCTAGCCAGTGACACCGGCCGCTTCTCCCGCAAGAGGCAGCAGGCAAGCTCAGATGGACGCGTGAGCGCGCACAAAAGATAAGACTGGCCGGGGAGCGAGGAGCAGCGCTGCTGCAACGCCCAGACCCTGCATTTCCCGATCGGGTCTCCCGCTAGTGCCTGCGGCCGGGCGCATCATCAGGTGATGATCGCGGTCTGCCCTGGGCCGATCCATCCGGGGTACCGAGCACGCCAGACAGGGGAGCGGGATGCCGCTGCCTGCAGCGGACCAAGAGAGATCTGTGTGTCGCCATCGTACAGTGGCCCTCTTTTTTTGTCATCGCGTGTGTGACGGGCCATGTAGGTGATTGGTTATCACGTGCCGGCGCCCGTGTCTCGGCGTCCC
The DNA here is from genome assembly GCA_025802115.2 of Bertia moriformis. Lineage (NCBI taxonomy): Eukaryota > Fungi > Ascomycota > Sordariomycetes > Coronophorales > Bertiaceae > Bertia > Bertia moriformis. Next base: position 19,841 of record JAOYNC020140575.1, read on the forward strand.
CGCCAACGGCCTCCTCCCTTCCCCCGCCCGCCCTCAACTCAAGATGCTCCTCGTCCGGCCGGCTGAGCAACAAGAGAGGGAGAGAGGGGACGAGAGAGAGAATGATGTCGAGGACGCTCCAATGGACGGGGATGGGGCCGCCGCCGCCGACGACGACGACGAGCCGAAGCCCCCCCCGCTCCTGAAGCTGTTCAACGCCTTCATAATGACGTCGGTGCATACCCTGCTCCGGCACCGCGGCCTATACCCGGCTTCGACTTTCCTGTCGGTGAAGGCGTTTAATCTGGCAGTGCATCAGTCGCGCCACCCGGCCGTGTGCAAGTGGGTGGGTGCGGCCGCGGACGCGATCGCCGCACAGCTCTCGGCGGCATCCGAAGGGGTTGCCTCGCCGGTCTCCAAGATCGCGCTCCTGGTGGTACACGCGCCCCGCAGTCGGGCCGTCCTCGAGCGCTGGGTTCTCGATATCACCAGCTTCCCTGCCGACTGGACCCTGGGGTTGGGCCAAGAAGAGGAAGAGGAGGGAGACGGGGAGGGGGAGGGGGAGGGTGAGGGTGAGGGTGAGCGAGAGGAGGAGGTTGCGGGTTGGGAGGAAGAGGAGTGGCGGGAGGGGGAGGGGGAGGAGGAGGGGGAGCGAGAGGGGGGGGTTCCGGGATGGGAAGAAGATGAGATGGAGATGAGGGGAGAGGGGGAGGGAGAGGGATATGACTTGCCGGGGCAGGGGTATGGCCCCTCCTGGGAGGCGGAGGCAGAGATCTGGGAGGCGGAGCCGGAGATCTGGGAGGCGGAGCCGGAGATCTGGGATGCGGAGCCGGAGCCGGAGGTGGATATGCAGATGCAGCTGCAGCTGCAGGTGCAAGCCATCGCGGAGGCTGCCCGTATCGCAGAGGATGATGGCCATGCGGACGAGGGCGAGGACGAGGACGAGGGCGAGGGCGAGGGCAAGGGCGAGGGCGAGGGCGAGGACGAGGAGGGCGAGGGCGAAGGCGTGAACGAGGACGAGGACGAGGGCGAGAACGAGAACGAGAACGAGAACGAGAGCGACGACGAGGAAGATGACTCGGATGAAGACCCGCCTGAGCCCGTCAACTGGGCTGACGCGCACGAGGCCCTGCGCGGCGCCCTGTCGAGGATGGTTCACGCAGCCGAGAGGCTCGGCCCGCTGCCGACCGGATGCACCTTTACCATGGCGATCGAGCTGGCTGACGAGACTGTCCCGCCTATAGAAGTTCGTGTTGCGACCCCGACCCCGACCCCGGCCCCGTCCCCGTCCCCGTCCCTTTCCCCCATCAGCCCATCGTTCGAGACTCCCCAGCCCTCTCCCCCACGCACCATTCCCCGAGATTTATTCCTTCCCCACCCGCCCCGCACACACCCCCTATTCCCGACCCACCTCCCCCACATACCTCGTATCATCCTCGCTCTCCACCTTCCCACACATACCCGCCCCCCCTCTTTCATATTTCTCGCCATTCCCCCCACCCTAATACCCTTCTCGAAGCTGCACCTGTTCTCCCACACACCCCATCTCTTGAGACTTATACCACATCACCTTTCTCTGAATTACACATCACTTGCCACACGCCTCATCTCTTGACTCAGATACCCCCCGTCACATTTCCCTGGGTTGTACCTCGCCCACCCCATACACCACTCTGTCCCTTGAGACGCCCTCCCCATTTCTCCGATATGCGGGCCGTATCTTCCCTGCGCCCGCCCCAGCTCGCAGGATTTACCTCCCTTCTCTTCTCTTCCGCTTCTCCGATATGCAGGCCTCATCTCTCCCACGCACACTCCATACTCCCAGTTATATATCTCACACTCCAACCCTGTACACCCAATCTCTCCAGATTTATACCCCCTTGTCTCACAGACAATCTCCCAGATATACTTACTCTGGGAGGTCCATCAGTCTCAGACCACCCCTCATTCATCAACATCCGACCTTGACCAATATATGCCCCCCCCCCACCTTGGCCAATGTATACCCCCTTCCCCACATATCCACCCGACATGCATAAACCACACAACCGTATGCATATCCGCCACGGCTAACCGCCAACAGGGCTCTCATATCTGGATTGCTACCGAGTCGAACCTCCAACCACCGCGGCCGCCAAATGGCAACAACCCCCCAATGTCCGGCCCTCCCAGCTTGAGGCCGCCGCCGCAGCAGCAGCAGCGGCAGCACCACTATGATATCGGCGGCGCCCGCGTCGAGCCCATACGATCCGTGCAGGCTGGGCCCCTATTTTTCGAGTGCTGGGTTGAAGAGGGCCAGGCGAAAGTGGAATGGGAAAAGAAGGTCAAGGAGGAGCAGCGAGAAGAGGAGAATAAGGCCAGGCTGGAGCTGGAGAATGAAAAGGCCATGGAGCAGAGGGCAAAGGCCAGGAGGCAGCAGCGGCGCCAGCAGAAGTTGGCCCTGAAGGACCCTGGCCAGGAAAGGCCGGAGCTGCAAAATGCAAGGGCCAAGGGGCAACAGGAGGGCCAGGAAAAGTTCGAGCGCAAGGGCACTGGCCAGGACAAGCTGGAAGTGCAAAAAACAAGGGCCGTGGGACAGCAGCAGCAGCAGCAGCAGCAGCCACAACAGACATCCAAGGCTGGGGTACAATAACCCCCCCTGTCACTCCCCTTCCAGTGGCTCATTACTTATATTAGCATGGCCGTCTGTGATGGCCGGCTGATTCCCCCGAAACCACGGCCCCCCAAAGTACGCCGGCTTGTCCGCCTGACCCGAAGCGCCCCCCCCGCCATCTACCAGTTCAAGCAGACGTATACTATCTATCATTTGAATCAGACGTGTACTGGCAGCAGCAGCGGCGGCAGTGCGCGACGGATCGTGGTGGCCTCACAATCTGCATACAAAGGGCTGCCAAAGCCTCCAAGTAGAACACGAAAAAAGAAGAAAAGAGAAACTCGAAGAAAAAAGCCCCGAGGGGCACACGCGCGCTCGTCCAGTCAGTCAGTCGTGGTCACGTATCGTACAAGAACGACTGATCATGTCCAACAACCAGTCCCAACCATCGTCCTCTTGGTCGAGTCGCCAGTCATTACCGGGGCACGGGAAACAGGCGCGAGGAAGTCCCTTCTCCCGGCCCGGATCCATCTTATCTATCCAGAGCGCCCCTTTTTTTAAAAGAGAAACAAGAAGCGGGGGAAAATGGAACAGAAAGGAAAGAAAGAAACGAAAAAGAGAACCGGCCTCATGACTGCGGCGGCGGCGGCGGTTCTGCCCGCACCATCGCCCGCAGGCTCGCCATCTCCCTCCTCAGCCGAGTGTTTTCCTTCTTCAGCCGGGCTGCCTCCTCGCTCTGCTCGGCCAGCCGGCCTACAAGGTCCTCCTTGTCCTCTCGGCCTTTGCCCCGGACCGCCCGTACGATCTTGGCCAGCTCCGAGTTGAATCGCTCATATAGCAGCTCATTTTCGGCCGCAGCCTCCTTGTAGAGCTGATCAATGTGTCGGACCTTGGTCTCGGCCGCGCGCAGGACTGCATCATAGTCGGCCCGGGCCGCATCCTGGCGCTCTCCCAGGTCCCGGATCGCGGCCGGGATCCGCTCCTCGAGCGCCTTGACCGCGGTCGAGAGCCTGCGCAGGTCCGCGGCCGAACCCGATGGCGGTGACCGGGCCGAGGTCGGGCCTGAAACCGTGCCATTGAGCCGGGCCATGTCCTCGGCGATCCTCGAGAGCTCCGACTGCAGGGCTGCTCCGGCCTCGTCGGCAGCTGCCCGCTCGGTCTGCAGCCGCTCACGCAGTTTCTGCGGCGACTGGAGACGCAGCCGCTGGCCAGCGCCGGGCCGGGCCGGATTCGCCGCCGCGGACGCCGACGGTAGTGGCAGTCGCGGAGAGCCAACCGTGAGAGCAGCAGCGCCAGCGCCGTCGACTGGCGACAGCGGCGACGGGACGCCCCCCCTCGGGTGGCGTAGCGTTGGGATACCGGATGATATCGACGCCGTCTTGGCATGCATCGTCATGCTCGGCTTTTTGACCGGCGACATGGACGCCACAAATTCGCCGAGAGGTTGCTGTTGCTGCGGTTGCGGCCGCTGTCCCGCAGAGAGTGGCTCGGGCACGTTTTCCTTCTGTTGGGGCGGCGACCGCAGCGTGAGTGAGCCCGGGCTTATAGGGATCCTCGACGGCAGCCCCGCTGGCCGGGGGCTCGAGTTGAACCAGCCCGACGTCTGTTTGCTGATGCGCAGCGGCTGTGGCGGCTGCTCGCTTGCGACGGTGGAGGCTGTGGTGACTGTGACGGCTGTGGCGATCTCGGCCGGGCCAGCCGTCGTTGTCGGGTGCCCAGCCGTGTCGCTGCCACCGCCATCTTCACCATCATCCTTCTCCAGTGGCGAGAGCGTCTCGCCGTTCCCGTACGTGGTGATGTTCCCGGCGTTTTCGTCGGTTCCGTACGTGGTGACGTTGCGGAGGGTCTCGTCACTGCCATACGTGGTGACGTTGCGCAATGTCGGATCGTCGTCGGGCTCGTCATCGACAACTGCTGCGGTGGCGGCCGCCTCCAGCGTGGCCGCCTCCAGCAGGCTTCGAAGGTCCGACAGCGAGCTACGTCGCTTCTTCTTGCTCGACCGTGACTGGACCACGACCAGCTCCGGGCGCCGGTGGTGGGGGTGAATGTGGTGATGGTCCGGCTCCCCGATGGTCTCGAGTTGACGGTGCGAGCTCCCGGGCCGGACGGAAACGTCATCAAATGCGCCCGCGATCGGCGGCCTATCGCGCGAGCTGGGCCGGCGGAAGAGCCTGCCGGTCTGGGACTGGTAGCTGTGGTTAGGATGGTGGCCGGCGGGGTGGCCGTTGTTGTGGCTGTGGTGGTGCTGGAGCTGGTACTGTGGCCGCGGATGGCCCATGTCGATCGACCGCGACCGACTGACAGACCCCTTGGACAGACTCGGGCTTTGGGTGTTGCTTGCGTCGCCCGTGGCCGGGTGACGGCCATGCTTGCTGAGGCTCCGCCAGACGGACGGACGCTGCTGCTGTTCTTCGCCGCTGCCACCGCCGCCACCGCCACCGCCACCGCTGCCGCCTCCGGCGCCCCCGCCGGCGCCCCCGTTGCTGTTACTACTCTTGCTGCTGTTCTGGCGTAGTAGGGCATCAAACCCGAGCTTGCGCCGCAGCGAGGACGCGTTTGAGGTCAGTGATCCGGTCTGGGACGATTTGCCGGTCCGATGGCTTGTCGATGACGACTCGTAGCTGCTCTGATGGTTCGCCGGCGTGGAGAAGGAAGCGGAAGCAGAGCCGGAGCCGGCCCCGGAGCCGAAGCCGACCTCTTCAAATATGCGGTCGCAGTCATCGACCAGCCGGTCCAGAAGGTTGATGTAATTTTGCGCGCCGCCGTCCGGGACCAGCAGATCGGCAAACGCGACCGTCAGGGCGCCCCGGTCGCCGTCGTTGCCGCACCCCTCCAGCAGGTTGGCCAGCAGCTTGATCAGAGCGGTGAAGGCGCGCCGGTTCTGGGGCGCCATGTCGCCGAACAGGTAGTTGACAAAGTCGGCAAAGTCGCCCGGCACCCGCTTGGTGACTCGCTCCTGCAGGGTATCGAGGGCCTGTATGGTCATGATAAGTCCCATCTGCTCCCGCCACGCGATCCGCAAGAACTTCTCGAACGCGACGAAGATGACTTCGACCGGCAGCTCCGCCGACGCATCCAGATCATACGGGCTCTCGATCAGGCGGTTGTACAGGTCGTTGACCGCGAGCTCGTCCACCATGGCGGCTCGGCCGAGCAGGGCGCGGCCGATGATGGCGCCCTTGCGAGCCTGCAGCGCGGCCACGTAGCCAGTGAAGGTCTGTTCGAGCCGAACAAGCGGGTTCTCGGGCAGGCTCTCGCCCTCTATGATACGGGTGCCGGCCGCGGATGCGGATGCGGACGCGGGCGTGACCGACTGCGTGCTGTTGGATCGCGGCAGGGTTGGGGGCGGGAAAATGGCGGTAACCGGGGTTCGGCCGCTCCCGGCGCCGCCGCCTCCGCCGCCGCCGGCCCCGCTGCCATTCCAGAGACTTGACAGCAGCTTGACAGGCGAGGAGGCCAGGAATGACCGGGTCTTCTCGGCCCGGGTTACGAGAGGGAGCGACTTGAGCACCTTGGCGTGATATGACACCAGGCCGGGCGCAAGGCTCGGGTTGGACACGTTGAACTGGGCACTGAGGAGCTGGACGACTTTGTGGGCAAGAATGGTTAGCGAATGGATCTTGCTGCCTCACAAGCGTACCCGAATGTGGGTTTTTTCTTTTCTTCGCCTTGACAGCCAGCCAGCGGTGCCTACCTCGCCGCGCCAGGGTCGGCAGGAAGTCATCCAGCTCGACCTCGTCCGAGAGCTGGCGCCCACCCAGCCCGACGGTGAGCATCGACACTCGCCGCAGGCTGCTGCTTCCGCCGTTGCTGGTGCTGACGTTGACCACGACCTCGACTCCGTAGTGGCCCACGGGCGCTCCCTTGGTGCCTTTCTCATGGTCGACCACGACTCGGATCGGGGCCGGCTCCCGTCGGCCCTCAACCAGCTGGTCGTGGCCCTCCTGGAATACGGCCGCGTACAGGCCCAGACCGCTGGCGGCGGCGGCGCCGCCGCCGCCACTGCCGCCACCGTTGCCGGCTCCGGCTCCGGCTCCGGCGGCACCATCGGCCGCCCGGATTGCTCGCAAGGTCCAGCACGGGTCCTCGCGCTCAGGCTCAGTAAATCTGGCCTCGATCCGGGCCTTGATGACGTCCTCGGCCAGTCGGCCGGCCCGGCCGGCGTAGTGCTCCCGCAGCCGGAACAATCGAGCGGTCGGCCGCTTGCTGACGCCGAGCTCAACCCCGAGGGCGCCCTTGAGATCCCGCGACGACGTGACCCACACGGCTTGGCCGTCTGCCGACTCGGTGACCCGCACGTCGGCGAGGTCATGCCAGCCCCCGAACGAGAGGTCGTATGTCGGTGGCCCACCTGCCGCGTTCGTCATGGACGCCAGCAGGCCGGCCGGCGATGGTTTCTCGATCTCGCGCGCGAGCTCGCGTCCCGTGAGCCGGCCGCCGACGCCTGCTGCTGACATGGCCGTCATGGACGCATTTGACGTCTGCGTGGTCGAAGCGGACGCGGCCCCAGTCCCGGTCCCCGTGCCCATCCGCGACGACATCTTGTTTATCAAGACAAGACAGTCCGGGAAGAGCAGAAAGATGCCGGCCCGCTCCAGCGGGTCATCGACGGCGCCGGAGAAGGGCGGCGCCAGCTCGACGAAGTCAACGGCCTGGATCAGCCGGCCGCGCGGCTCCAGATCGGCCGGCCAGTTCTCGACCAGGCCCCGCAGCCGGCTCGCCAGGTGGGGCTTGTCCGGCAGCGGGTCGTCCATCGAGCATATGTTGGTGATCAGGTCGCGCGCCCGCAGCATCGGCTGCAGGGCCGGGTGCGTCATGGGCAGGCAGCCGACGATCTGGTCGATCAGCAGGCTGTAGCGGGGCAGCCGCTGGACCGGCTCGATCAGGATGGAGCGGATCGACTGCTCGCCCTTCTGCAGGACCCGCTGCCGGAAGCTGGACGGCTGGTCGAGGAAGGAGCTAAGCAGCTGCGGAAAGTGCTGGCTCGCGCGGATGTAGTCTTGGTAGCAGTCGGTGAAGCGCGGAAACCACTCGAGAAAGGTGCGGGCGATGGCCAGGGCGCCACTGGGGTCCTTGGCCCGGCCCGCGCCGGCCACGCCGGCCCCCCCCGGCCGGTCCATGTCGTGGCCGGCCTCCTCGTCGGTCTCGGTCATGATCCGGCGCAGCTCGTGGGCAAAGGCCGAGTTGACGACCAGGATCTGGTCGGCCGACCGCGGGAAGAGCTGCTCCAGCTCCTTCTCGGACGGGCTGAGGCTCTGGGGGAGCCGGCGCCGGGCCGTCTGGCGGAACTCGTCGGCGGTGTGGCGCACCAGCTCGGTCAGCTTGGCGACGTACCGCTCCTCGGTGTCGACCAGCTCGGCCAGCTTCATGCGCAGGTCGCGCTTCTGGTCCCGGGTGAAGGACTTGGTCCGGTTGAGGGAGGTGGGCCGCGACGGGGCGCGGCGCAGCCGGTTGGTGGGCAGGAACACAGGCCCGCCCAGGAGCCGGACCAGGGGCGTGTAGCCGCCATACTGGCGCAGGGTCGGGTCCAGGATGTCTTCCTCGCGGTCGGGCACGTCCTCAAAGTCCTCCGGCCGCAGCGGCACGATCGCGCCCGGCGGCAGCACAAAGTCGACGTCGACGCAGCCGATGTGCTGCGGCTGCAGGGCCGCGCCCAGGCACCGGATCACCTCGGCCGTGTGGTCGGACCGGACCATGGCCTGGGCGAGGTCGGCGGCATGCTGCTCGGCGAACAGCAGCTGGCTGTCGGCCGAGCCGGGGCGCCGGATGGCGGCGCCGGCGGCGCCGGCGCCGACCCCGCCCCGGGTCGGGTATTTGTTGCGCAGCTGGGCCTTGACCAGGTCCGGCAGCTCGGCGAAGTACTTGAACAGGCCGAAGGCGAGGCCGCGGTAGAGCTCATCGCCCTGGCACTCGCGCGGCAGGTGCGGCACGACCGAGTAGAAGGGCGAGCTCGGCGAGATGGTCAGGCGCGGGAACGACTGGAAGCCGGCCGGGGAGTAGACGTGCACCTGGACGCGGGAGCTGTTGAGGGTGTAGTTGGCCGTGGTGGAGGGCCCGTGGAAGATGAGGATGGGCAGGTGGCCGAGCAGCGGGTCGGCGGTCTGGTAGAGGGTGACGTGATCTGGCGAGAGGGCCAGCCCGTCGGTGACGCGAACCATCTTGAAGGGGGCACGGGCCGGGCGGAAGGAGGCGGGCGCGGGCGCGGACGCGCGGCCGATATCATGAATTCTGGGGAGATGTGGTCATGAAATCGGCGGGGGATGCGAGGGGATGCGAGGGGGGGTGCGAAGGGGGTCGCCTAGGGCTGGCTATGATGATGGCCGGTGCGGGTCGGTAAACATGGGGAGGGGCGGCGGCGGCGGCGGCTCGGGCGGGAAGCGGCAGGTCAACTCGGGCGCGCGTTGACGGGACGTCGTGGGTGTAAGTATGTGTTGTGGTGGCGGAAGTAGTGGTGGTGGTGGTGTCTTTTGTTGTTTGTTGTCGCAGCTGCAGGCTAATTGAGTCCGATGGGGCAGGCTGGCAGGGGGGGATCTTGCCCTTGCTTCTAGAAGGCCCAGAAAAAGACCAGCTAGCTAGAGGTCAGGCTCTTTCAACGGCAGGCCGGTGGGTGGTTCGAATTAATTACACAAGCAGCAGATCAGCAGCAGCAGAAAATTAAATTGTCCCGAGCGCGAGGCTGAGACGGGGCCTGATTCGGTCGAGATTCCACCCTGTTTTTCTTTGACGATGCTTCAGGTGGGGAGACGGGGGTGGTCGGAGCAGCGGAGCAGCGGAGCAGCGACCAGGGAGCTATTTTTCCGGCTGGCGGACGCGCCTGACGCGTCGGGGGATGCGGTTGCTGCTGCTACCCCGCAGTCCGCAGTGAGGTTCCGCGATGCGATTGGCGAAGGGGGGTAGCAGCAGGGCCGCCAGCTGTCTGGGGAACTATGCCCGGACATGCCCGGATTTCAGATCCATCGCAGGTGGGAGCCGAGGGGCCGGATGGCAGCCATCTGGATCTGGCGTCGACGGCCACGCGGAGAACAAAAAGTGTCAAGTAAGACAGCGGGGGTAGTCCTGGCTGCTTACGAGCTTCGACCGGCGGCGCTGGCGGGTCCGATCCGACCGACCGGCGGCCGAGCTGTTGGTTTATTTACCCATGACATCTGACATCTGACAGCAGACACGCCGAGACCAGTATTAAGGACGACAAAACCTGCCATCACGCCGTCACCTCGTCGTCTGTATCTCAACCTGGCCAGTGGCAGAGGGGGCCTGCCGCACGAGGCAGCCAGATAGAAGACAAGGTCTGAGCGGCAAGCTGGCCAATCTCGGCGCCGGGTAGAACAAGCAAACTCGACGGGTGCCGAGTCGACGCTGACAGAAGTTGAGAGGCGGGACAGTCCCAAGAGCCCCTCCATCTCGAGTCCCTTGATCTCGAGTCGTCCATCTCGAGTCCGAGTCCGTCCATCTCGAACCTTGAGTGAGGGGTCCCTTCCACTGATCTAATGCTCACCTTGATCCGATCACACGGGGAAAAGCTTGTTGATTGCGATGGATAGGGAGCTGCAAGCGCAGCTTGGAGATATGAGCTGCAAACGCAGCTCCCCCTCACCTCGCCGGTTTTATTCCGGCTAGGGGAGCTGGTTACGTAGACCTAGGCTTAGGGATAGGCCCTGGGCCCCTAAAACCCCCATGGGGCACGGGGTTGAGCCTGGCTGGGAGCCATCCCCCCCAGCGGATCTCACGGGAAACAAGCAGAACAGAAAAAGAAAGAGGAATAGAATAAGGAAGAAAACGTAGGAATTGCCATGGCGGGGAGCTGGCCAACAGGATGATGGCATGGGCAGGCCTCCGGTCCCCGCTTCCTTCTATGTAAAAGATTCTCCGCGGGACACAGCACACTAAATATCATGGCCGACTCCCTCCCTCATCGCCCCTCCACCCCTCAGCCCTTCTCCCATGTCCATCTGGGTGATGAAGCTGGACGTCCTGGACTCGGACTTTTCGCGAGGCCACCAAGAAAGACCATGATCAATGACAGCAGATCACCCACTGCCCTCCCCTCTCGTGCTCCTGCCATCCGCAAACCGTAATCCCCCCTCTATCAATCGCCGACTATCACGACACTATCGACGCCCAGCCCGCTGTCTCGATCGTGCAGCCGAGCTCATTACGGCCACTTCTGCCGGTCGACGCGCCCGTCGCGGCCGAGCCGTGGACAAATCCCCGAGCGGACATGTAGCAGCTGGTGTGGCCCGGCATTATGCACTGGCAGTCACCCCGGCTCATGACCCTTTTCCCGTGCGTGAATACGTCCGTTCCCGTGACTGAGCTCGAGGCGACGGTGCTCGACTGGCTGGCCCGGCCCATAAGGGCCTGGCCGAGTGCTCACACTCGGCGGCGCGATCCAGGAGACCGCCAGCCCGTCTGTCCTCACCGCCATGGTGCCGGTTGAGGCTGAGGAGAAATGCCTGGCCGAGGTTGCGGCGCCGGCGGGGCTGTCATCCGAGACCGAGCAGGATGCTGGCGCGGGCGTGCGCCGGAGCCGGCTCGTCGTCACGTTGGCCCGCTCGGCTCACTCGAGCATCAGGAAGGCGGCGCGGATCATGGGGCTCGCGCTCGAGACCGACTGGGTGATCGCGCGGCCCGCGCTGGCGCCCCCCCCGCTGGCCGGATACCCCTCGTTTATCATCAGTGCGCAAGTCGCTGCTCGCCATCTTTGACCGGTCCGCCCTCTGGGTCCGCAGCTGGGACCGGCTCACCAACGCGCCATTTAGCCAACCAACATACCGCTCGAGGCCCTCCTGCGGGGGGCGGCCCGGCCTGTTTGCTGCCGCGGCGGGCGCCCGCATCGGTCTGGTGGTGTTTCGGGTCACCGGTGGTGGCGGCGGGGGCGGCGGGGGCGGCGAGGCCGGGGGGAGGGTGCTAGCATCAGCTACGGCCGACTCAGGCCCTACCTCACGCCGTCAACGACGGGGGCGAGGCCGATCTGACCGGGACGAGTTGGGCGGCGTGGCGGCGTGGCGGCGATCCGGGTCTGCACCAGCGCCCCCCCGCCCGCCGTGGAGGATGAGCATGTCGACCGGGTGTCTGGGTGATGGCGGCCAAGGCGGAGAGGTTGTGAGGCTGGGCCGCTGGTGGGGCGGGGCAGGGCCGGGTCAGCGGGCGGCGGCGGCGCAGACCGTGGAGCCGTAGGGCAGCAGCAGGCAGCAGCAGCAGGCCCCGGCCGCCAGACCGGGAGCGTGCTGGTTTTTCCATCGTACTGCGGCCGAAATGGAGATTCCACTCGTGTATCATGTGCCATTCGGGCATTTGCCGTCCAGCCGCGGACTACGGCTTGGGACTGGCGTGAACCGCACCAGCCAGAAACGGCTGGTCCCGGGTACCAGCCACCAGCCAACCAACATGAGCCAGCCACCCAATCATCACAATGATGCAGTTACTGCAAACACGCTGCACTGGATCTTCGCGCTGCTGCTGCTGCTGCCTGGTTGTTGTCATCGAGGTTGGTCGGTGTCGGCCAGCACGTTCATCAAGGAAGAATCAGGATGTAAATGTAATTCAGAACCTGCTTTCTCAAACTTCGGCGTTCACGCGAAGGAGCTCATCGCTGGTGGTAAAGACCACCAACTTGACCAATTCCACCAAACACTCGCTATGGGTATCGCCGCGCCGCTCCACCTCCCTGTCCATCGTCGTCATCGCCATCATCGTCGCCATCGTCGTCGCTATCATCACCATGATCCCCTCCTCCCCGTCTCTACCAACTCATGCTCCTCCCCTCTTCCGCCCGGGGTATCCGCCGCCGCGCGCCCGCTGCCGACGCCTGGCTGGCTGAGACGCTCCGCTGGACCGGCCGAATGTCCTCCTGCGGCTCGACATCCCGCCTCATCCTCTTCGCCGGCTGGGCCTGCCCCCGCTCCTCCTCCGACTCCCGGGCCTCGTACCGCAGCCTCTCCTCCTCCTCTTCCGGGGCCGGGGCCGGCACCGCTTGCTCCTGCTCCTTGCGCGGATGGTCCCGCTCCCTCTGCCTGCCCCTCCGATCCGGCTCGTCCCCCCCCTTGTGGCTCCGCGACTCTCGCCTGGCGGAGTCGGACGACCGGCGCTCCCCCTCCTCGAGCGCCCGGTCGCGGCCGGCCTCGCGCTCGCGGATACGCCGCTGTCGCGCGGCGTCGCCGTCCAGCACCGCGGCCGTGAGGCTCGCGGCCGTGATCATGGCGCCAAGCACGGGAGCGAGGGCCCTGGCACGGGCGGCGGCCGAGGATGAGTAGGAGTAGTCGCCGTGCGAGGACGAGCCGGAGGCGGCGCCGAGGGTGCCCTTGGCCTTGGTCCGGTGGCGGGGCTGGTAGTCCTGGCACCCGAACCCGACAAAGTGGGAGCCTGCCCGGTAGAGGTCGTCGTAGGTGTAGCCAGACATGATTGTGGTGGACTTGGACATGGGTGAACTTGGTGGTTGTGGTGGTGGTGGTAGATGAGAGTAGATAGATGGGCCGAGACGAGAGTAGATAGATGGGTCGAGATGAGATGGAGGAGACCGGTGGGTGAGTTGTAGTGGTAGATATTGTAGCGATGGAGAGTGCAGGAGGCGGGCTTGAGATATAGTGGATGAATGAGACCGACGCGGGGTTGATATGGTTGATATCAGATTGCGATGATTGTGGAAGAGCGCGGTGGAGAAAAGTGTTTAGTGACAGTGGAGCGTCGAGATGAGAAATCCCCCGCGTTTTATCTACACACTCGACCGGGCCAAGGAAAGCGCCCTCACACCTACTCGCACCCAGACCACCCAGACTCCATGCATCCTCACCGCAGGGCCCTGGCCCGGCCGTGTTGGAGGGTGTCACTCGATCGCGCCCACCGCAACCGGTGGGGAAGAAAAAAAAGAAAAAGCGGGGGGGTGGGTGGGCCGAGCCCCTCCCCCTGTATCACTCCTGACCGCATCCACCGGTCGGGCCCAGGCTCGCTCTTCCCGTTCGCTGCCCCAGGAGTTGTCCGGCCTCCTCTGGCGACCGGGTTGGGCCCCCTTCCGTGACCGTGTTGGCGGTAGCGGGGGCTGCTCGGCGGCCGGGTCTCTGGCGGGGCGGCCCCACTCCACTCCAGGCAGAGAGCAGCAGGGGCCGGGGGGGCGGGCTGACCGCCAGCGCGCAAGCCCCCCAGCCCCCAGCCAAGCCCGGCCCGCCGTCACCACAGGCCCTGATGTCACCACCTACGATGCAATACTCGGATTGCCCTGCCACGCTGCGGTGAGCGGGCAGCGAGGACAAAAAGAAATAAAAAAAAAATCGATAGGCCGGCTTGGTCAAGGCCGAGAGGCCCTGAGTGGACGAGTCGAAGGAAGACGGGGGAAGGGGTGACCGCAGTGTGTAGCGCGGCGTGGTAGGGCGGTGGGCGGCGGGCGGGGAGCGTGAGGAGGGAAAGCTGAGAAGAGAGAAAGGTGGGACCGGACGCGAAACGGCTCTCTCAGTCTGGATCGGTCCTTGCCCCCCTGCGGAAATCGCGACCACCGCCGGCCCCTGCAGAGGCAAACGATGGCCGAGAACTGAAGGTGGGAGGAAACAAGGCAGCAGCCATATTCTGCGGGCAGCGGCGGCTAGCCAGGCGGGAGGGCCTGCGCAATGACGAAACTGCCAGCTGTGGCCAGCCAGCCAGCCAGCCACCTTCCGCAGCCGACGCGGTTTCTGACCGTCTTGGCCGGCCACTTCTGACCCCAAACTCAGCGACGGCCTGCCCCTCCCTCGATCGTCCTGATCGCCCTGCCTGGTGACGGGGGCGGCAGCATGCGGCACCCCAAACAGAGTGACAGATGATGAAATGTAGGACCCTGATCGGCCTGATCGGCCTGATCGCCCCGAGGAGCTTGAGGGTTCCTGCACCGATCGGGCTGGAGAAAAAGAGGGGATTAGTGGCGCCAGTGAGAGGCGGTCATTGGTGCCACCAATGATCCTGTCACCCAGGGCGATCAACGGCGATGATGCATGGTGGCGACAAGTTACGGTGCGCTTCGCCGATGACCATCCTCGCTCGGGGGCTCAGAAAGGTGAGTGCGGTCACCGGTCGCGCGGATCGCTCTGGGAGCGGACTGGGAGCAGTAGTCGCAGCCGATCGGGCAGGATGGCGAGGACGGCACAGGACATGCTACGCCCGTTTCTGATTCGAAAATGACGATTCGGAGTCACAGCCAGCCGGCGGTGCCGGTGCCACTGGTGGACAGGAGGGGATCAATCAGGTGTCCTCCCCAGCAGACACCACATGCACTGGCCGCTTTGAAGATGATAGTAGCTTGTGTGTATTTTACGCCGCTATTAGCCCAGCATCTGCATATCGGCGGGCCGGAGATATCTGTCTACGATGAATAGACTAAACTGGTCAGAGGATATGCAGCAGTAGCAGTAGCAGTAGAAGTAGTGGCAGTGGCAGTATCAATCAATACCGACCGCGCTGGAGGATAGGAAGGAGGAAGGAAATCCGGTGCCCTCAGACTCGGCATTGCCAGCGCCAGCCTCAGATGACGAGGAATCCGATACCTACCGGTGCAATTCATGAATACCAATCGCGCTTGGAGTGTCTCCGACTGGGCCAGCACCATCTGCTCCAAATATAACAGGTTATATTGATCAAGAATGATCGGGCTGGGGGACGGGAGATCCAGTGCCCTGAGATTCATCACTGATCACGGCAGAGATGCCAAGAGACCCGATCACTAATGTGATATTAACCTACCCTAACTTTGCTCGAGGACAGAGGGGGCCGGTGCCCCCGGACTAGGTCGGCAGTGGGCAGTAGATAGCCGTTGAGACGAAGCCGTCGGCGGTCTGAGAGTGAGAGATCCGGTGCAATCAGACCGAGAGAGCGGAGGCACTGATCGGTTTGACCCCTCCGACTGAGTGCGGTGGCTACCCGGTGGCGCCGATTGCCTGCCTCTTGGATCAGGCCGATTTCATCACTGGCGCCTCATGATCGCCCTGATCGGCGCGCTCATCATCACTGGCGCGTCGGCGTGTCCATTGCTGCACACTTCCCCCCCCCCCCGCCAGGAAAAGAAATACATGACGACGGGAGACGGTGGCGAATGTCATCGTTACTTATCGCCGACTTATCGCAACCTCCGCTCGGCAACCTCGAATGGCAGATGACGGCTATTTTCAATTCGAGGCTCAGGCCCGGGTCCAGCTTCCCCGTTTCCGCCCGACCGGCCAACTGGACTGTGTCATGGTCGGCCGCGGCCCCCAGCGCCGCCCATGCAGCCCAGCCCAGTCAGCCAGCCCGCCAGCCAGCCCAGCCAGCCCAGCCAGCCCAGCCAGCCAGCCCACTCGCTGTCCAAAACAGAGGTGAACAAGACCGGCGGCCGAAAAAGAGAGAGAAAAAAGACGTCTTGTTTCAGACTGGCTGGCTTGCCTGCTGCAATTAGATACTGGCCCTCCGCGGCCCCATGGTCCGCCGCATCGCGAGCCTGGCCTCCTCGGTCTCGCGGCCAAACGGCAGCGCGCCCTCGTCGCGGAGCCTCTTGAGCGTGTCCTTGCCAAAGGCGTACCCGACCCGGTAGATCTGGTCAAACTTGCCAAAGTCGAGGGTGCCAAACGGGTCCACCGGCGGCCGCATGTAGATGCACCCCGGCATCGTCTTGGCCCGCTCTAGCGCGTCCACGCTCGAGACGTACGCGAGCCGGGCCTGGATCTCAGCCAGGGTGGGCGGGTTCGCCGTGAGCGAGAACGGGTTCCACCGGTTCAGCACGGACCAGAAGCCGGACAGGGAGTCGCCAAACGTCTGGGGCGTGTCGTCATCGATCGCGCCAACGTCGATGGCGATGATGACGTGGGCGCCCAGCCGCTTCATGTGCGACACCGTCAGATTGTCCATGTACCCGCCGTCCAGCAGCATGCTGCCCTCGTCGCAGAGGGGCGGCAGCAGGCCGGCGAGCGACATGGAGGCGCGGACGTACCGCCACGCGTACCCGCTCGTGTGGAACTCCTGCCGGCTCTTGCTGATGTTGGTGGTGTTGCAGTAAAAGTCGAGCCAGAAATCCTCGATCTGAGTGTTGCCAAAGGTCTTGAAGATGCCCCGGTTAAACTCGTGCCCGGTCGTGTACGAGGCCGACGGGTAAGTGAGGTCGAGCGCTAGCCGCCACGGGCTCGACATGCGGCCGGCGAACTTCTTGGCGAGCCCGTAGATGGGCACGACGTCGGCGTGGCGGGCGTACAGGGCCCCGATGAAGGCGCCGATCGAGGTGCCGCCAATCATGTCGACGGGGATGCCCTCCTCTTCCATGGCGCGGATGATGCCGATCTGGGCGATGCCCCGGGCGCCGCCGCCGCCGAGGACCAGGCCGACGGCGCGGCCGCACAGCCGGCGCGCGAGCCGGTGGAAGTCGCCCTTGACGGGGGTGTCTGCCGGGTAGAGGGCCGGGTTCAGCAGCCCCTTGCGGGACGTGTATCGGAAGATCTCGGCCTGCAAGATCTGGACTCGCTGCTTGAGGCTGGTGGCGGAGCGGCGGGCCGTGGATGACGATGCCGAAGACTGCTCTAGCGGCATGTCCTTGGGCTGGAATGCCATCTGGACGTGGTGGTGGCCGCCGTTGATCCAGGGCCGGTTCCGCAGCCAGGACCGGGTCAGGCCCGGGCGCGAGTACCGGTCCCCGTGGATCAGGACCAGCGTCTTGCGGGCGGTCGACTTCATGCCGAGCATGAACCGCTCGTACTCGCCGATCTCGGGCGAGCCCTCGGCCAGGCCGACGAGCAGGATGCAGTCGGCCTGGGTGATGCATGTCTGGGTCCAAGGCGAGTTGACATTGGTGTCTGACAGAAAAATGGTCAGCCAGCCAATTTTTTTCCTGTCTTTGCTTCAAAATTTACGGGTGGGTTTTTTTGGCGTTTCAGTTCTCAGCAAAAAATTAGAGTGTTACTTGTACGTCATCGCCGCGCAGCAGCTCCACAGTACAAATTGGCTTGTCATCACAGGACTGAAGAGAGGGAGAAGAAGGAAAGCCAAGCTAGGCGGTGAGGGAAGAGACCAGTCTGGGCGATGGAGAAGAGGGAGGGAGAGAACGAGATAGGGAGAGGGAGAGGGAGAAAGGGAGGTACTAACCCGCCACGTAAACCACCAGCCCGTACTTCTCTTCCAAATCGGCCAGATACTGCGCCAGCCTCAGCTTCCCGATCCGGTTGAAGGCGTGCTTGCCCAGATGGTTGAGGAGCGCAGCCTGGTTCAGAGAGGTGGCCCCGCCGGGCGGGCCGACCTGGGCCAGGGCACCCATCAGCCGGGTTCCGAACTCGATCACGGGCACGCCCGCGGTTGCGGGCAGCACCGCCACCGTCCGCAGATTCTCTGTCGACGCGGCCCGGTCCTGGTGTAGGCGCGACGGGTTGTCTATCAGGGCCTGCATCCGGCTGGCGATGATCTTGGAGATCCGGATCGTGATGTTGGGGTGGGCCCGCGCGAGGCTGTTGAACAGGGTGCGGGGAAACTTGACCACCTCGGTGTCGCGGATCGCGTGCAGGGTGCCGGACCGGGCCGACTCGGTCAGCACCTCGAGCTCGCCGACGCTTTCGCCCTGGCCGAACTCGGCCCGGGCCGACACGGCCCCGTCCGTGCGCTCCTCCACCAGCCGGAGTCGGCCGTTGAGGACGATGTAGATGGCGTCGCTCTCGTCGCCGTGGTGGAAGATGACCTGGCCGGCATTGACCTGGACCCACTCCATTGCAAAGTCGATGTGCAGGATCAGGCGCGGCAGGATGCTGGTGAGGCGCTTGGCCATGGTCAGCAGGACGATGGGGTGCCGATCCACGACGCGCTCGAGAGAGGCCCGAGGGAGGAATCCGACGTAGACGTCGGTTCGAGCCACCACGTCGACGAAGGACCGGTACGACGACACGGTGCTGACGTAGGGGGCCAGACCGCCGGGCTTGACCATGGCGACCACGCTCCGACTCTGGCCAGCAGCATCACCCGGTTTTTTATCGTGGCCCGACAGCAGCGGCGGCAGCGGCCGCGACTGCGTCGGCTGCGCCGGCTGCGATATGTTCCGACCGGACTGGGGACTGGCTGCGCTCGTGTGATTGGATCCAGATCCCGCCGAAAACGGCAAACCATCATTATCCCGTGGCTTCGTCTGCTGCTGCTGCAGCGGGCCTGAGGAAGACGAGCGGTCGGCGGTGATGGCCATCTCGAGGAAGCCGTCGATGACGTAGTACAGGCCGGGACTCCGCTCACCCTGCTCCACCAGGACGGAGCCCTTGGGGAAGAAAACGATCTCAACCTCGTCCTGCATGTCCTGCGGCAGCATCTGCGCACTGGCCGGTGTGACGGGGGTGGTTCCTGACATGACTGACTCTGTCTCTCCGTCAATGGAGCCGTCATACGGTCCCATGATTCCAAACGCATTGTTGCTGTTGTTGTTGGCGGCGCCGCTGCTGAAGATGGCCTTTTGCCGGCGCTGGTCGTACGACACCAGCCGGGGCGAGCCCGGTAGCGACTCGGGCTCCCTGGACATACTCGTGCTGGTGCCCAGGCCGAGTGCCTTGAACATGCAGTCGAGGACTGAGACCCGGAACAAGTTGTCCTCGTCAAGGGTCTCGCGCGATCCGAGCCAGGCGCCGGGCCGGCGCGGGTGAGTGACGAAGGGGTCGAGGGGTCTTTGCTGCTGCTGCTGATGACGCTGCTGCTGAAGCTGAAGCTGCAGCAACTGTTGAATCTGTGGCCCCTGCTGCTGCTGCTCATGCTGCTCATGCTGCTGCTGTGGGGTACTCTGGACACCGAGCAGTCTGTCGTCACCGCCCAGAGGCGATCGGGTTGCGCGGCTAAGCCGGCGAGAGGCTTGAATGTCATTCAAGAGATCGGACGGACTCAGGTGCGGGGCGGCCGCAGCCGCCGTCGTGCCTTGCTGCCTGGCCATGGACTGCAGGACGGCCTCTCGGCGGAGGGTGGTGCTGGACCGACGGCGACGGCCGGCGGCGGCGGCCGAGTTGTGCAGGGCGATCCCCTTGTCTTCTTCGTCGGCGCCGGCCCGCTCGCGCTCGCGCTTGAACTTCTCCTTGAGCCGGCTGAGGGCGTCGCCCCGCAGTATGTTGGGCAGCTGGCACGTGGCGAGCTGGAGCATGCGCTTCTCCGCCTGCAGGACCTCGGCGGTGAGGCCGAGGTAGGTGTAGGCTTGGGCCAGGGTGACCCGCTGGAACCGAGTGAGGATGACGTGCACGATGTGGGTAGTAGCCTTGGGGTATATCTTGATCAGGCGCCGGAATGCGCTAGCGGGGATGATGGCGATGGTGGTGTCGACGGTCGCCCTCGCGATGATGTCGGGGTGGGCCGAGGTTGACATGTTTCGGCTGCCCATGGAGGGACGGCCGCCGCCGCTCCCACCGCTCCCGCCGTCCGAACTGGGCTGCCGGCTGGTGCCGTCCAGTAGCATGGGTGGGATGATGTAGCTGGTATGCTGCTGCTGCTGCTGCCCCTGGGGCGTCATCGGCGGCATGTGGCCATCGCCGGGGCCGGGGCCCGCTGCCGCGCTCGGGGTCACTGGCAGCGAGTCGGCTAGGCCGCCTCCGACGTCCCGGGGTGGGGTGTGGCCCCGCGAATCATCCCCCTGCCGCAGCAGGGCTATGTCTTCGGTGAACAGGGACATGATGGAGAACAGGGACGACATCGGGGCTCCGTTCCTAACCTCGGTCAGGAGCTGGTACCGCTGCTGGCCCGGCGCAACGTCCTCCTCTTCTTCCGCAGCGGCAGCGGGGTTGGGGCGCATGCCGTAGGATGACGAGTAGGATGACCGATAGCCGTCATGGCCGGACTTGACAAAAATCTCGACGAGCCCGTCCACCACGATGCAGAACCCCTTTTCCTCCTCGAGGTTCAGGGTCTCGCCGGCTATGAGCTTGCGGGTCTGCATGCTGCGGGTCAGCTCGTGGAAGACGGGCCGCTCCAGGTAGCCAAAGATCTTGATGGCGCTTAGGAACTCGTCCAGGTAGCTGGACAGGCCCGACTTGGGGCCGCCCTCTTGGGTGTCTGGGAAGAGGTCGATCGGCGGCTCGCGGCGCTGCGGCTCCGGTGGGAGGCGCGAGTACACGTTGAGTAGTCGGTACCGGATCACCCAGCTGACGGCGAAGAGCAAGGCTCCGACGATGACCATTCTGGGGGAGGGGAGGTCAGCGGCGGCGGCCAGGGAAGATGCAGGGGAGAGCCGGGAAGAAGCTAGAAGGTTGGAAAGAGACTGGACAGAGTCTTGACAGAGACTGGAGAGCCACAGGAGAAGGAAGAGGGGGGATAGTTTCTTACAGGGTGGACGCCCTCATAGTGACAGTCCATGATGTGGTGAAGAGGAGAGTCGGGACGGTGATGGTGACCAGCCGGATGGAGTGGTAGAGCAGATACGAGACTAGCTGAAGGATGGACCAGGTGCCCCATCCAAAGAGGCCGAGCCAGCTGGACCGTCCTCCTGCTCCGGCAGCTCCTCCATGTGTCATCACCGCCGCTGCTGCTGCTACCGCGGCCGATGTGTCGGCGGGGAGGATTCCTCCTCCTCCGGAGGCGGCAACGGCCGCCTCCGTGGTGGCAAGATCGCTTGACATGGCTGTGGAGCGAAGGCGGGACGATTATGTAAAGGCGATTTCCACCGATGGCCAGCCTGGTGGACGAGGGATTCGACCATTGCACATGGTGGAGCGGAGGCAGAGCAGATGGAGAGAGGTAAACAACAAGCTCGGAGGAAGGTGGAGTGGAGGGGGGTGCCAAGGCGAAGGTGAAGAAACTAGCTGGCGCGTTGATGGCGCACTGATGATTTTTTTAATCTGCGGACGGAATGAGCGGGAACCCGAATCTGCCAGGATTCTTCTTTTCTATCCAGCCAGCAGTTTTTTTTCTTCTCTCAACATCTGCTGCTGCTGCTGCTGCTGCCACGGCTGGCATGCACCTGACCGACAGCCAGCCCCACCACCCCACCGCCCACGCTCATCATCCCCACCTGCTCCTTTCCACCTTTCCAAAGTAACCTGACGAAGGTTACTACGAAGGTCACTACCACTGCCCCGAACGACCACGATGCCCTTTGCGCAGCTCGTCTTGGGAAGCCCCGGCGCGGGCAAGAGCACGTATTGCGATGGCAGTAAGCGCTCTTCTTCCAGCCTTTTCTTTTTCTGTTTCCCCAGTCCCTTCCTTCTCTGTTACCCCATTCTCTCCTTCCCAGTCTCTTCCCAGCCTCTCCTTCCCAGCCCGCTCGCTCCCTGGCTGAGCGGGCATCGTCCCCAGTGCACCAGTTCCTGGGCGCCATCGGCCGCGCCTGCTCGGTCGTAAACCTTGACCCGGCCAACGATAGAACAAACTACCCGTGCGGCCTCGACATACGCACCCTCGTCAAGCTGGAGGAGATCATGTCTGCAGACCGGCTCGGCCCCAACGGCGGGGTCCTGTACGCGCTCGAGGAGCTCGAGAACAACATTGAATGGCTGGCCTCGGGCTTGGCCTCGCTCGGGGACGACTATATCTTGTTCGACTGCCCCGGCCAGGTCGAGCTGTATACGCACCATAACTCGCTGCGCAACGTCTTTTACAAGCTCCAGAAGAAGCTCGGGTACAGGGTAGGTGTAGATTTCTGGCCCCCCTCTGGCTCGGTGGCTCGCTGGTCCCTCCCGGCTGGGCGACCTGGGCTGGGCGACCTGGGCTGGGCAACCTGGGCTGGACGGTCGAGTGCTGATCATGGATCATTATTAGCTGGTCGTCGTCCACTTCTCCGACTCCTTCTGCCTGACGCAGCCGTCGCTATACGTATCGAATGTGCTCCTGTCTCTCCGGGCGATGCTCCAGATGGACTTGCCGCACGTGAATGTGTTCTCCAAGATCGACAGGATCAGCAAGTACGATCCGCTGCCGTTTGGACTCGAATATTATACCGACGTGGACGACCTGTCGCATCTGATGCCGTTTCTCGAGGCCGAGTCTCCGTCGCTGCGCAGCAACAAGTTCGGCCGGCTCAACTCGGCGGTGGCTCGGGTGATCGAGGACTACGGCCTGGTCCGGTACGAGGTGTTGGCGGTGGAGAACAAGAAGAGCATGATGCACCTGCTGCGGATCATCGACCGGGCAGGTGGATACGTGTTCGGGGGCGAGGCGGGCGCCGAGGGTGCCAACGACACGGTGTGGCAGGTGGCGATGCGGAACGAGGGGTCCCTTATGGAGGCGCAGGACCTGCAGGAGCGGTGGGTCGACAACAAAGAGGCATACGACGAGATGGAGATGCGGGAGGAGGAAGAGTACGACAAGATGACGGCTCGGGCGTCGGAGGCGGGCGCTCGGGCAGGCGGCGACGACGGCGACCAAGGCCAGGCAGACCCGAGGCCCGACTTGGAGGCTGACCAACCAGATAGCGGGGTCAGGGTGGTGAGGAAGAGACAATAGTGGCATCGGCGTCAGTGGGCGTAGGCGGTCTCGGGGGGCTCGGTGGGGCCGTGACCAGGGCGGCCCGGACGATGTGATGGTAGACGGCAGGGGCGACTGTAGCCGTCGGACACGGAGCCGGGACCAGAGGCTGGGAGGGTGGCTCTGGCAGGATGGGGATGGCGATGGTGATCTGCTCGGGGTGGTATGAGAGGAAGGATGGTGAGCTGATGATGGATCGGCGCGCCTGCGGCGATCCACCGCGGTCTGATCAGGCCTCGTGGTCGGAATCAGAGAGGCAGCCGCTCGGGCTGTCTTGAGCCGAGTCTCCGTCCACCTCGACCATGGCAGAGTCGGCGGACGCGGCGGCGGCGGCGGCGGGCCGGCTTAGCGTCGTGAGGAAAGAGGAGCTCGACTGATGCCGCTGCCGATGCTCGTTCACGGCAAGGATGAGGCGACGGGCCCGGCGAACAGCCTCCTCCTCGACCTTCTTGATGGTCCCGCTCACGTGGACGACTCGGAAGACGCAGGGCCGGCCGTCCCGGACGGGCACTCGGTCCATGCAGGTGAGGCCGGCCCACAGGATGCGGCAGTTGGCACGCTGGACCTTGATGATGGCAGTGGAGGTCGCGTGCGACAAGTACTTGACTGGACGGGGAAAGACGGGTTCTCCGAGTTAGACACAAAAAGGGGCAAGCGCTGCGACTGCAGGCCCCGGAGCCAACGCACCTGACATGCCGGCCTGCAGAGCGCCTCGGCCGTAGTCGCCAAACAAGACGCCGACCTCGGCGCGCAGGCCCTTGGCAAGGGCGGACTCGGTCAGGGTCGAGGTGGTGGGCTGGTGGTAGACGACGAGATCGGGGATGGGGTCGGACTCGGCGGGGCCGGACTCGGACCTGCGAGGCGGCGGGGTCTCGGCGGGGTAGAGGATATTGACGAGGAGGTACCGTTCCTTGATGCGAACCATGGTGGGCGATGACCAGACGGATCGGCGGTCGTCGGTCGGCGGAGTGTATTAGTGGTGGCGGCGAGCAGAGGTGGAGATGGTCAGGAAAGAAGAAAATCAAAATCACGGTGGTCGGCCGCTTAGCCCCACTTCGAAGTGGGGAGCGTGACTGACTGGATCGTCGGCAACCAAGGCACAGGGGGTGGCGAGTGGGCATGGGCGGTGGCCGTGGGGCTGGCGGAAAGTCGGTTCGACCTGATCAGGCCGTAACCTCTCTGAGCGCCTTCCTAAATTGCTATTGCACGTTGCATATTGCACATTGCACGCTGCACGCTGCAGGTTGCCCTTGTGTACTTGGTTACGTTGACATTGATTTGACTGGAAGGCAGTTTTCCTCTGGCGACAGCCGACCTGTCTCGGATCTCAACGTGGCTCGGGTCTGCCGAGTTCTATTTTTTAGACTTGTGCTTGACTAGGTTCCGGATAAGAAGGGCGCACAGACATGGCCGGGCCGGCATCATCCCTCGAGGCCGCCATCCTCACCGTCTCGACGACGGCGGCGACGGAGCCCGGCACAGACGGGTCGGGTCCGGCCCTCCGAGACGCGCTCGAGCAGGAGGAGCACTCGAGCTGGCGCGTCCGGGAGGTCCGGATCGTGGCCGACGACGTCGACCAGATCCGGCAGCAGATCATGAAATGGGCCGACTCGACCGACCCTCCGCCCCCCAGCCTGATCCTGACGACGGGCGGGACCGGGTTCGCGACCGGAGACGTGACGCCCGAGGCAGGTTACCGTTCCTCAGTCCGAGTCACGGTCGGAAGCAGTAGGAGTAGCAACAGGATCGGTATCTGTCTGACACATGCGGGTTATCTTTTTGCCGCCTCGTTCTCCAGGCGGTCTCGCCTCTCCTTCACAAACAGGCGCCGGGCCTGGTTCAGGCCATAATGGCGGCGTCGATGGAGATAACGCCATGTGAGACGGCGGCCGTTTTCCCAACGCACCTGCGCCAGGCCCCCCCCGCCAAATCTGCTCTCACGGAGAACCGGCGCTGATCGCTCTCTCCCACAGTTGCCATGGTGTCCAGACCGGTGGCGGGGGTCCGGAACAAGTCGGTGATCGTGACGCTGGCAGGGTCCCCCAAGGCGGCGCTCGAGAACCTGAGCGCGATCGTCAAGGTTCTCCCGCACGGGTGCCGGCTGGCGTCGGGGGCGAATTCGCGGCCGCTGCATGCGGCCGGGACACGGAAGCTCGAGGCCGAGGCTGGTATCGTGGTCGCGCGCTCGGGCGCCGCCTCGGCGGTGGCTGCCAAGGAGGCGGTCGCGGCCAGGGTCGAGGTCGAGGCCGGGTCCGGATCCTCCCACGACCATGACGGCCACGGGAAGCCGGACAGACACGCGGCCGACGAGGGGCTTGACCAGCAGGGTCCAGCACGGCGCCTTCGCTCGTCGCCATATCCGATGATCTCGGTAGAGACGGCGCTCGGCCTCGTGCAGCAGCACCTGGCCGCGGCCGAGGTCGTCGAGGCCCGGGTGGACAGTAGTCTGGTGGGCGCGATCCTGGCCGAGAAGGTGATCGCGAGGGAGCACGTGCCGGCCTTCCGGGCCAGCGCCGTCGACGGCTACGCCCTCGAGGCGCCGCTGGGTGGTGGCAGCTTGCGGGGTGTATATCCCGTCGTTGGCATCTCTCAGGCTGGGGCCAGCGCCGGGCCAGCGCTCACACTCGAGCCGGGACAGCTGATACGCATCGCCGCAGGCGCGCGGGTGCCCACGGGCGCCAACTGTGTCGTGATGGTCGAGGACACGGAGCTCAAGCTGCCGACGGAGGATGGGCAGGAAGAGAGAGAGGTGGAGATAGTGACGGAGCATGAACGGCGCCTCTCGAATATCCGAGCGCTCGGGAGCGACATCCCGATGGGGTCCGTGATTCTGGCCAAGCACGAGCCCATCACCAGCACGGGCGGCCAGATCGGGCTGCTGGCGGCGGTCGGCATGTCGACGGTGCCGGTGTACCGGCGGCCCGTGGTGGCCGTCGTCTCGACCGGGGACGAGATCGTCCGGCACGACCGGCCCGGGGAGCTGCAGGTCGGCGAGGTTCGGGACACCAACCGGCCGGCGCTGCTGTCGATAATCCGCGGATGCGGGTACGAGGCCGTGGACGGGGGCATCGTGGCGGACGAGCCCGGCCGGCTGGAGGCGATGCTCCGGCTGGCGCTGCGGCAGGCGGACGTGGTGGTCACGACCGGGAGTGCCGGCGTGGGGGAGCTCGACTTGCTGAAGCCGACGATCGAGCGGGCGCTCGGGGGCACGATCCACTTTGGACAGGTGGCAATGAACCCCGGCAGGTCGACGACGTTTGCCACGGTGCCGGTCACGACCGGCGCGGGGACGCGGACGACCAAGGCTGTGTTCTCGCTGCCGGGGGACCCGGCCTCGGCGCTGGTGACGTGCCACCTGTTCGTGCTGGCGGCGCTGCACCAGTTGTCGGGGCTGCCGGCCGCGGCCGCGGGGCTCCCGCGGGTGCCGGTGGTACTGGCCGACACGGTGGCACTGGGCCCGCTGCCGGAGTTCCACCGTGCGGTCGTGTCGGTGGGCCGGGAGGGCAGGCTGGAGGCGCACAGCACGGGTGGGCAGAGGAGCTCGCGGGTGGGGAGCCTGCGGTCGGCCAACGCGCTGCTCTGGCTGCCGGGGGGCAAATCGAGCGCGCTGCGACGCGGAGAGCGGGCGGATGCGATGATGATCGGGCCGCTGCGGTCGGGGGCAGTGGAGGTCTGGAAGTAGTGAGGTGGCGGGCCACTCTGGTTTTCTTTTCTCCGGGGGCAAGATGGGCTCTGGTATCGAGATGGGCTGTCTGGCTATCTAGTGACGAGATGGACTGTGGCGGTCTGGTATCGAGATGAGCTGTCTGGCTTTCCAGTGCCAGGATGGG
Organism: Bertia moriformis; assembly: GCA_025802115.2. NCBI lineage: Eukaryota > Fungi > Ascomycota > Sordariomycetes > Coronophorales > Bertiaceae > Bertia > Bertia moriformis. Next base: position 46,625 of record JAOYNC020140575.1, read on the forward strand.
ATGTCTGGCAGTCTGGTATCGAGATGGGCTGTCTGGCTGTCTGTGTCAAGATGGGCTGTCTGCCGGTTCGGCATCGGGATGGACTGCCTGGCTGTCTGATATGGAGATGCCCTGCCGCTGGCCATCATTCTCCTGGTCTTGGGGGGACCAAGTTGGGAAATGCTGACATCAGGGTCTCCAGCAACAAGGCGGCAGAGGATTCGGGCCAGGGCACATATATATATATATATGCTCCAGGGCCAGGTGGCAAGGTTGGAAGGCCTGGAAGTGGCAATGGTACGGACAGAGATTGTCTGTGACTGGGGCCCTCCATCGGGGCCTCCCCGAGGCCTCTGCTTGGGCCTCTGCTGCTGTGCTGGATCCGGGCTTGTTTGGAAGGCCAAGAGCACCATGTCCACTTTGTTGTACCGGGGCCTCCCAGCTCTTAGAGCCAGAGCAGATTTGAGAAGCTGGTCCAGAGCAGTGGCGGCTAAGAAAACTTGGTGTGTGGGCGCGTCCGTGATATCTCAGTAACAGGGTTGCCTGGCAAATCAGCCAATCCTTTAGCCTGGGGCCGCTGGCCCCGATATCATGGTAGGCCATATTTTTTTCCCTTATCAGGGGGGACGTGATATCTCAGTAACGGGGCTCTATGGTGAACTAGCCGATCCCCAGTCTGGGTTTGTTGACCCCGATATCGCGCTAGGCCGCATCTTTTTTGTTCCCTTTTTTTGGGGGGGGGTATGTTATTGTTTTCCCTTTTCCCTTTTTTTTTTTCTGCCTTTACCTTTTGCCTTCATCTCGCGCCACAACATAACCAGAGTTTGGGGCTTTTTCTGCCCAAGCTCTCCGCAACACAGCCAAACAACCCAGGGTGAGCAAGATTCCCAAACCAGCTCCGCAATCATCCACAATCATCCGCGGTCCTCTGGCCGCGCGCAGGCAAGTAAAGTGGTAAGCATCCTCCCATGTTTCTGCATAGAGATCCGGGGCCGCGGGCTCGCCGGGATTGTGGAGATAGCGGGGCCGCAGAGCTGCCGGGGCCGCGGAGATGCCAGGGCCGCGACTTGGCGACCTGTCCCCAGGCTGATTGATTCGCTTTTGCTAACCATACTGAGCTGCGCAGCCAGGGCACGGTCTGGCTGGCAGCTTACCAGATTTGTGGCAGCCGAGTTCGACCGGCAGCAAGCGCAAGAACACCCAGCAAGGATACCCGCGACAAGACTACGACAATGTGTCTCTTTCAGTACCACTGGTACGGCAAGTGCAACCACTTTGGTATCGAGCTGGCCGAGTATTGTCCCAAGTCGCGCTACCTGGCCGGCCTCAGGGGCGTTCTCCACACCTGCGAGTGAGTCCCCTTCCTTCTCTTCTCTCGCCTCTCCCATCTTTCTCTTCTTTCTTCTCCCCCATCTCCGAGTACTGACCTGACTCGGTGCCAGTCATGCCTTCAACAACGTCGAGGTTTCCCGCAAAATGGCCCAGAACTCCAACACGCTGATCTTCTACCCGGAGATCTCGGCGGACTTTGACCAGATCTGGGGCTACTGCAAGAGGTGCAAGGCCAACGTTGAGGTAAGCCATGGCTGCGATGATTGAGCCGATGTACCGGATATTGGATCAGTATCTTTTTTCCTTCTTCTTCTTCGTTATCTTGATCTTGATCGTCGATAATTTCTTCCTCGTCCTCTTCTTCATTGGTATCTTTTCTTGATCGTCATCCTTTCCTTCTTTGGCATCTTCTTTGCCATTTTCTTCTTCATCGTCCTCTTCAACACTTTCTTCGTTGTCTTTTTCTTCTTCATTGTCTTTTTCTTCTTCGTCGTCGCCCTTCTTTTCTGTCTTCCGCCGCCTTCTTTATATTTGCAGCCTGCTTCTGCTAACACTCCTGCCCCACCAGCCTGGCGACCATTTCCCCCAGCCGGGTGCGGCCAAGATCCACTTCCCGCCGCGCAACCTGATCTGGTGCCGCGGCCAGTACTTCAGCCGCACCTGGCCGCCGTACGTGTACCTGCCGTCCCTGACGGCAACGCTACCGGAGCTGTTCAGCATCAACGCGAACATCACCATGCTCGAGGGCATCCACCACCCCGCCGTGCCGTCGCTCTTCTTCCCGAGACGGGCCTACTTCATACGCTCGTGGCCCGAGCTGCTGGCCCGCAACATGCGCAACTACGGCATGTGGGTCAACTGCACCATGTGGGACGACCACTGCGACTGGGTCCGGGCCACCTGGCCGCGCAACACGCTCGATGAGGCCATGCTCGGCTGGTACGGGCCGGCTCGGGCGTTTGGATTCAACAAGTTGAAGCTGGCAGAGGCCCACCAGATTCTGAACATCCGCGGCGGCCTCAGCCGCTATGATGCCGAGCTGATGGGTGCCCAGGCCCACGCGGGGATCCCGACCGACATCACGTTCAAGTATGTGGAGATTTCTCTCGCTGCATATGCTCAAATTCACAAGCCCACAACCCACAACCCCACAACCGTCCAAACCACCCTTACCCCTACCCACAGGCCAGGGACCAGGGTCGGAGCCACCCGGTTGGCTGGCTGGCTGGTTTTTTTATTGGTTGGTTGTTGGCTGGCTGGCTGACACTCTTGGATTGTGACAACAGCATCTTCAGGGGCCGCGGCATCCCCCTCAGCGTGTACAATATTCTGTACAAGCTGGCCTCCCAGGGCGACTGGCGCTGCGACCAGATGACCGGCTCCTTGTACACGGCGCGGACGCTCGGATGGCGGCCGGCCCGCTCCCTGCCGCCGCCGGCCCACAGCCAGGGTCACAACGGCGGTAGCCACGACGGTCACAATGGCCAGGGCAACATCGGCGGTGGCCACATTGGCCACAATGGCCAGGGCCACAACGGCGGTGGTTACATTGGCCACAATAACCAGGGCCACATTGGCGGTGGTCACATTGGCCACAACGGCCAGGGCCACAACGGCGGTGGCCACATTGTCCACAATAGCCGGGGCCATAACGGCGGTGGTCACATTGAGCACAATGGCCAGGCCAACAACGGCGGTGGCCACATTGGCCACATTGGCGGTGGTCACATTGGCGGTGGTCACATTGGCGGTGGTCACATTGGCCACAATGGCCAGGGCCACATCGGCGGTCGTCACATTGGCCAGAATGGCCATGGCCACATCGGCGGTGGTCACATTGGCCACAATGGCCAGGGCCACAACGGCGGTGTTCACATTATCCACGATGGCCAGGGCCACATCGGCGGTGGTCACATTGGGCACAATGGCCAGGGCCACAATGGCGGTGGTCACATTGTCCACAATGGCCAGGGCAACAACGGCGGTGGCCACACGGGCCACAATGGTCAGGGCAACAACGGCGGTGGCCACATGGGCCACAATGGCCAGGGCTACAACGGCGGTGGCCATGTGGGCCATAATGGTCAGGGCTACAACGGCGGTGGCCACATCGGCCATAATGGCCAGGGCCACAACGGCGGTGGCCACATCGGCCATAATGGCCAGGGCCACAATGGTCAGGGCTATAACGGCGGTGGCCACATGGGCCACAATGGCCAGGGCCACTAGGGGCCTGGCTGGATTTGATCTGAGCCAGGGGCTGGTTGTGGGTGGAGGAGGGGCGAGCAGACAGAGAGAGGCGCGTGGATGCAGACACAGAAACACACATGCATCCACGCCGGTTTGAATAGAGCCATGCCGGTTTGGATGCACCCATGCCAGTTTGATATAAACTCAAGTTCCTCTCCCGTCTCCCATTATCCCAGCGAGACCCGTCTAGCTGCCGACCACCATGGTCCCCGCCAGGTGCCCCGCTGCTGGGCCGGCGCCAAAGTCGAGGGCCTTTCCAGACACCAGCAGGCCGACAATCAGGCCAAACAGCCCGAGCACCGAGCTGAAGATCTCAATCACCAGGATCTTGACAAACAGGCTGGGGTCGGCCGCGTCAGCCAGCGCGGCCCCACTGCCGTTGATGCCGACGGCCACGCCGCACACCAAGTTGCAGCCCCCGACCGTAAGGCCAGCCCAGAAGAGCGCGAAGCCGGTGAAGTAGGCATCCGGCGAGTGCATGGCCTCGCCGGGGGCGCCGTTGAGCTTGGCAGAGAAGACGATGGCCATGATGACGCCGTAGATGGCGACGACCTCGCAGAAGATGATGGAGATGAGATTCTTCGTGCGGATCCGCGGCGCACGGACGCCCCCGCCGAGGATGGACGAGCCGGTGATGAAGATGCCCCTGGGACAGTCAGCAGGCAGATGGGATGGGGAGACCAATGGGTGGGGTAAAGGATAGATGGATGGCGGCATAATTAGATGGCAAGGCCCCCCTACCATGCTGCCCCGACCACCGACAGGCCGATGCAGAGCGCAATCCCCAGGTCGGCCCACGCATAGGGCGAGATGGTCTCGAGGAACTCGCCAATGTTGAACGCCTCGCCGCTGCCGGTGAACAGCATATCTGTGGTTGTGGTTGTGGTTCTTGTTAGCATATCCGGCCTGGTCCATGGTGTCGGGTACGGGGCGGGACACGGGCGTACAGGCTCCGATCACAAGGAGGGTCGACCCGGCCGTCCCGAGGCCGTACGAGTAGCCCATGGCGGCGCAAGGTTGGCCGTCTCGGCCGTGGTGAGGATGCGGTGCTCTGGAGCTGCAAGCTGGCCGGAATCAGGCGGCTCGGCCTTGGCCGTGAGCGTGCGGGTATTTGGGGCCAGAATGTGGTGTGGCCGCTGCAAACACGTCGGTATGGGGGTGGCGGGATCTGGGTCTCTGCTGTGAAAGCCCCAGCAGTGAAAGCCCCGGTCGTGAAAGCACGGTTGCTTGGGGTTAGGATCTTGCGCTGGGGTGGGGATCTTGCGTGTCGGCCGTCGTTGTCGTTGTCGTTGTCGTGGTCTTTGCCGTTGTCACGCTGCTCTGCTCTGTTCTGCTCTGCTCAGGGACTGCTCAGGGATCGAGCGCGTGCCACATGCCGCTTGCCCCAGCACCACCACCAGCCCCGGCGCCCGCACCAGGGCCAGCAGCAGCAGCAGCAAAAGGCGCAGGTGTGGCGGTGCATGCCAGGTCACGGGTGGCCCCACCCTGCCTGCCACCAGCCAGGCCTCACCAGCGCGCAGAATATAAAAGGCGCCAACGAGCAATCTGCCCCTCTCGCCTTCTACATATCATTCTCTGCCGCTGCTGCCGCTTCTGCCGCTGCTTCTGCCACCATCCTCTGCCCTCTGCCCTCTCCATATCACCATCCATATATCCCTCCACACGCAAAAGCTGGGGTCGCCCGAGCGCAGCCGCACGCGCAGCATTCCAGCACTCCCCCCGTCCAACACCCGACATTGGTCGCGTCCGACTGCTGCGCGCAGGTGCAGGTGCAGGTGTGCGCACACGCGCTCGCACAACCACCCCCACCACCACCACCACCGCCACCTCCACCCACCCCCACCACCCACCACCCCAGCAGCCAGCATGGCGGCAAACGGGCCGTCCAACTACTACGAACTGTATCGTAGGAGCAGGTAGGCCAGGCCCTGCCCGATCCGATTCCGTTGGTGTGCAGTGTGTGGGTGTGTGGGTGTTGTGGGTGGGCATGGTTTTTGTCTCTGGCTGCCCCCCGGGGGGGGAGTGTTGCACCAGCATGCGTTGACAGCTGGCGCACCGTTAGTCTCGGCCTGGCCCTGACCGACACCCTGGACGACCTTATAAGCGAGGGTCGTATCAATCCGCAGCTGGCGATGCGGATCCTGGTCAACTTTGACCAGGTCATGACGGACTCACTGCAGAAGGGCGTCAAGGCCCGGCTGTCGTTCAAGGTGAGCCTGCCGGCGCAGACCCGGGTGCCCGCCGGCCTGCAGACCTGTGGGCCCCGCCCCGCAGGTTGCGGCCCGGCCCTCTATATTGACCAGGCCAAACCCCCTCCTAACCACATTGGTATCTGTTGCCCCCCACTAGGGAAGCCTTGACACGTACCGGTTCTGCGACGAGGTCTGGACCTTTCTCATCCGCAACGTCACCTTCAAGCTCGAGGGAAGTTCCACCGTCACCGCCGACAAGGTCAAGATCGTCAGCTGCAATGCGAAGAAGCCGGATGGCATGTGACCAGCCAACTCTGATTCCCCTCGGCCCATGTCCCCCCCCCATCCCCGGTCTTCCCCCAATCGTCCACCAGCCACAGCACAGCACAAGCACCTGATTTGGATCCGAGCCACTTCTCGGCGCGTTTCCCTGGTTGGACAGGGCTGGTTTGGAGACTGAAGAGAGGGGTCGGGAACCGGGATGACGACCAGGATACAGGTACAGCAGAGGAGCCTCCATGAGGGCAGGTAGAGGACAGGGGTAGGCGGGGACAGGAGGATACCTAGGTCTATAGATCGACGGTGTGGGAGGGGGTGGTTACGGCCAGCTGGCCAGGCTGGCGGCGCAAGCCTTGATTCTCCTTTTTTATTCTTTTTTTTAATCTCCTTTTTGTCTGCTCAAGGACCGCGCGAGTTTCGAGGCCAAGTTATCAAGCCTGCTCCCACTCTCGGTAATGGTTTGCATCCAAGCTGGATAAAAAAGGGGATGGATAGGGATTGAGGGATCAAGATTGAGTGAGGCATGGGGATTGCGGGATTTGGAGACGGGCGGATTGGGCATGGCCGCGCCTGAATTTCGATTGGGCCCTTGGGACTGCGAGGGGGAATTTCACCATCCAGATTGAGACAAGCGAGACGAGGCCACTTGGACTCGGTCCTTGGACTTGGCCGCCCCATGAGGGAGCGGTAGCCTGCAGAGCTTGGACAAAACAATAGACAGACAAAGACCAGACCAGGCTGGGTCGGCTCGAGTTTCGGCGGGAGCGTCACCGTCGGGACAGTTGCGGCGGCCATATACCACGGCCTACATGATCGTTTATAATAAATGAACTGATTTTCTTACATGTATGCTGTCGAGGAGCCCGACGTCTGCTCACTTTCGGATATCGAGTCGGGCGGGGGGGGTCCCGGGGGGGCCATCATCGTCCCTCGGTCCCCCAATGTAGGATTAGAAAAGGGAGTCAAGTCCAAGTGCCCAGCCGTTTGATTGCCAATCCTCGGAGCTGCGGCGGACCTGAGGAACTGACAGTAGAGCCGCGCGGTGCCGGTGCGGGCGACAGATGGATCGATACGTAGCGGCGCAAGATGTGCGAGCCAGTCGGCAGTCGGCAGCCGGCAGTGCGGGAACGGCCGAGCAGATCACAAACCCAAGCAGAGCTGGCCGACCCTGCGGCCATCGAAAGTCCGGCAGCCGCTCGCCGGGGTGATCCGGCTCGGGATCGGGTCCTGCTGGTTCTGGTGGCCACATGGTTTCAACCCCCTCGACCCGAATTCTATATATAGCCCGGCCGCGAGCCACGCCACAAACGCCACCGGACGCCGCGGACCCAACTGACGGACCCCAGAAAAGATGAGGGGGACATGTGCCAGCCACATGACCGGACCGGCTGGCCATCTTGCCACCCTTTCCTTCCCCTTCCTGTGTACCCCTTCCCCCCATCGGCCTCCGCCATGCCCCCCTCTCACTACCCGGTGTGGTGGCCCGGACCAAGGACACGTGCCACGCGCCACCCGCGCGGCGAGCATGCCAAGCGACGTCTGGTCGGCCTCGACGGCGCTGCCACTGCCGCACCCGGATCGGCTGAGCATGGAGCGGACACTTGCCGCCCGCACCCCGAGCATGGGCGATCGGCGTCCGATCGGCCTTGGCGTGGCTGGCTGGCACTGCCGCACCCGGCTCGGCTGAACAAGCCGTCTCGGGAGAGGTGGCGAACAGCAGCAGTGAGTCGATAATGAGGAGGACCCCCTCCGTCATCCAGGCCATAGCCGGTCTGCGGCCTCGAAATCAGCAAGATGACGCAGGGAGACAGGCGGCAGCGCCATCCATACGGCGGTAAAGCCGCGGCCTCTCCACGCCCAGGGGCGGGCCCGTCTCCGCCGGGCCAGCCCGCGTTGGATTCGAGGTGGCTGCCTGCCTGCCGGCCGGACGATCGGGTGGTCATCGAACACCCCGCCGATGTCTGCCGACGGGCGAGAAAATATCAGTCGCCGAAGGAAACCGGAATGGCGGCGCGCGCGCGGATCCTGTCCGCTGCCAGGCACTGGCTGGCCAGATGCGCTGCTGCTGCTGCTGCCATGGGCAGACCCTCGGCCGAACCCCGACAGATAGGGTGGATCAGCTGGCTAGCTACACGGTTCAAATTATGCTTGCTTAATAACCCGTCTGATACCTGGCTTTTTCACTAACCAGAAACCGCCTTCACGTTTAGTTCCGTCCGGCTGTCCTGGTCCCGCCGCCAACCTTGAGGTGCTGCTACCTTGGTGGTCCGGAGGCAGGGAGGGGCCAGAACGGTTGGTCAGTCAGCAGACCACCAGATTAAGAATCTCTGCATTTTGCACGTGCGGAGCCCGGCAGGGGCGTGTCCCGACACCCCGACCACCCGGCTTAGAAATCAGGGCCAACCGACAACACCCATCCGAGCGATCGGAAACAAAGTCCGCCTGCCGATTACCCAACCAGTCGGATCCTTGCCTCGAGCGAGAGCCCCCGGCCAGACCCATGCGTCATTGTGACTGAGCCGGGATGGGGTTCTTAATGCCTTGCTCATCCCGCAGCGGAGTAGACGGATGGATCCCCCACTCCCTGGAGGGCTCGGTCGGCTGATGGCGGAGGTGGAGAGAGAGTCCTTCTTGTTTCGTCCCCGGACTCGCCCCTCCGCAGTTCAATCTCGCTCCCAATCCCGCTCCTGACCTGCTGCGGCCCGGCATGTGTCGGCCAGCTGACCCAGCCAGCTATACGTTGCATGCGGTGCCGAGGAGGTTATGCGAGTGGTCACAGCGCGCGCGGAGCGCGAGAGTGAGCGAGACATGCCGCCTCAACTGACCCGACTCGCGCCCAAGGGGGGAGGAGACGTTGAGACCAAGCCTAGATAAATCCAACCCTGTTTCCTCGTCTTTGATCCGGCCCAAATCGGGCGCCCTCTGTCTCCCTCCCTCTTACATCCTCATCTGGCTGTCTTGTCCTCGACCTGCGGGTGTGCTCCCTCTGTCCGTCCCTCCCTCGCGCACACGCCATGAATTGGCCGCGATAGCGCCCCGTCCTCTTCCACCCGTCCAGTTTCAATCGTCCAGTTTTCCCCGCTCCTCTCGTTTTCGTCTTCCTCCGCCTCCGCTGCTGCTGCTGCCGCCACCACCTCCTTATTCTTTTCCGCTTAGACGGTTTTTTTGCGGCGATGAGCAGCCAAAGTGGCAGCCGCGGTCGGCAGGGGTCGCTCATGCAGCTTCCAGATCCGGCCCTTGCTGCCGAGAGCACGCCACTCTTACAGTCCAGAGACAGCAGCAGCAGAAGCAGCAGTAGAAGCAGCAACGGCAGCAGTCACGGCCACGGCCACGGCCACGGCGCCGGCCCGGATCTGGGCTATGAGCAGCTGCCGTGGTGGCGCACCCCGTCGGTGTGGACACGCCCCCCCCCTCCTCCTCTTGCTCCTCCTCCTCCTCCTGTGTCTGCTCCTCCTGCTCCTGCTCCTGCTCCTGCTTCACATCCTGCTTCTCCTGCTTCTCCCGCTCCTCCTCCTCCTCAGACCCTGGTCGAGAGAGAGAGCGAGAGAACGGGAGAGCGCGCGCGCGCGAGAGAGAGAGAGAGAGAGAGAGATTCTTAGCGTGCGAGTCTGAAAGCTGACCACCGTTTGTGGCCGATCGCAGGTGTACTGGCTCGTCGGCCCGTTTTTCCTATACATCCTCGCATTCGGCGGCACAATCGTGCCCAAGATAACCATGTACGCGGCCTAGCCCCCCTACCGCTTACTGCCCCGTCTGACAGGCCCCGGCAGCATCCTCAACCTCGTGTGCCGCCGCTACTACGCCGACCTCGCCGTGCTCGACCCCGCCATTGCCGGCTCCAATCCCGTCTTCTTGCTCGCCGACTCGAACCCGCAATGCCTCGACCCGGCCGTCCAGCGCCGCGTCACGTCGCTGATGACGGCCATCAACCTGGTCATCGGCCTGCTGTCGGCCGTGATCATCCCGCAGATCGGCCGGCTCTCGGACCGGTACGGCCGGACCCGCTTCATGGCGATCGGGTCGATCGGCGGAATCGTCGCCGAGGTGGTCATCATCTTCGTGGTCAAGTATTCCGACACGGTCGACTACCGCTGGCTCCTCCTCGGCGCCGTCTTTGAGGGCGCCACCGGATCATTCATGACCGGCTTCATCTTGGGCCACTCGTACGCGAGCGACTGCTCGCCGCCGTCGCGCCGCAGCGTCGCCATCGGCTACCTGCACGCCTGCGTCTTCACCGGTCTGGCCCTGGGCCCGCTCATGGCCGGCTACCTGATCGAGCTGACGGGCGACATGCTCTCTATCTTCTATCTCGCGATCGGCAGCCATGTGGTGTATGTCGGGTTTGTTGCCCTGATAGTGCCCGAGTCGCTGTCGGTGAAGCACCGGCAGGCGGCCCGAGAGCGGCACGCGCGCGAGGTTGCAGAAGCCCGCGTCGCCGCCGCCGCCGCCGCCGCATCGTCGCCGCTGCGGCCGCGGTGGTGGTGGTGGAACGTGTCGTCGCTGCGGATGGCGAACCCGCTGGCGCCGCTCCGGGCGCTGGCCCCGCGAGGGCCCGGGTCGTCGCCCGCGCTGGTGCGCAACCTGCTGGCGCTGGTCGTCGCCGACGGCCTGCTCTTCGCCACCGCCACGAGCGCGTGGCCCGTCATCATGCTGTACAGCAAGAAGGCGTTCGGCTGGGGCGACCTGCAGACGTCGCTGCTGCTGTCCTTCATCGCATCCGTGCGCGCCATCTCCCTGCTGGGTGTGCTGCCGGCCATCAATTACATCTGGCGAGTGAGGCCGGCGCGCAAACGGGCGGCGGCAGCGGCGGCAGCAGCAGCTGCTGCTGGCGACGGCGCCGTGACTACCGCTGCCCTGGCAGTGGAGAAGAACGCGGGCGCGGACCAGCTCGACATATGGACGATCCGACTATCCATCGCGTTCGACGTGTTCGGCGCCCTCGGCTATCTCATGTCGCCGACCCCGCACTTTTTCTTTGTGTCCGCATTCCTGACCTCGTTCGCCGGCCTGGCCGCGCCCACCATCCAGACGGCCCTGACCAAGCATGTGCCGGCGTCGACGGTCGGCCAGCTCCTCGGCGCCCTCGGGCTGCAAAACTCGCTCGGCCGGATCGCCGGCCCGGTCATGCTCAACTCGGTCTACTACGCCACCGTCGGCTTCTTCCCCTCGGCCGTATTTCTGCTGATGGCGGGCCTCTACGGGCTTGCGCTGGTAGCAAGCCTGCTGGTGCGGCCAGGCGGTAAGTCACCACCCGCTACCCACATGACCAGCATCCGCGGCTGGCCCGAACGAGATCTGACTATTGTGTTTGTTCCGCAGTGTATCTCTTGCCCGAGGGCGCGGATGAGTCGACGCCACATGGCACCGACCTGTCCGGGGGCCGGGACCGCATGCCTGACCATGGAGACAGTAGGGACAGTAGGGGCTATGAGGAGGATCCTCTGCTGGAGGCAGAGACCACCATGTAAGTGCGCATTCGGGTCGTTGTATTCTGGTTGCTGTGCCGGCCTGTTGGCCAGTTGGCTGCAGATCGCCTTGCCGCGTGATATGTGCACAGTTCGAGGGGTACAGACGGGATACGGTGCGTCGGCAGGCAATGTCGGCTCGGAACACGAGTTCATCAGCGGAGAGCATATGTAAAAGGGAAGAAAAATAGAAAAAAAACCAGGATAGAGAGGGGCCAGTTAGTTCATCACGCTGGGCGGTAATCGTCAGGTTGGAGGTGGGATGTTGGTGCTCGAGCAATGCAATGCGATCACTGAGCACCTCGTCTGGCCCAGCGGGAGTAGGCACTCGGCGGAGTCAGTTTGGCGCGCGCTCCAGGTTCCAAGAAATCGCTACTACCGCCGTGTTCTCCTGCCGACAACTGACAGGCTCATTATAGGAGCAGAAGAATAACACTACCCGTCACATCCCACCGCAGTGTCCCACCGCAGTGACTGACAATCCGCCAGATCGGCTTGAATCGGGCCGGCGGCCATCCGACTGCTGACGTCGCGTCGCACCCAAACCCCTCTCCTCGCGGCTGGGCGCCGCGAGCCCCACCTCCGCGGCCGGGTCGCCTCTGACATGACTCGCATCTCGCAATTATTGAACCCGAGCAGTCCCGCAGCAGCAGCCGCAGCAGCAACATCCCGCACCATGGCCTCCTCGGCCGAGATCATCAAGTTCGGGCCCTTTGAGGTCACGTCGCAGGTCGCTCAGCCCCGCCTCCCCCCCGCCTCCCCCCGCCCCCCGTGCTGAATCCTGTCCACTTCTTCCGTTCTGACCCCGCCACAGGTCTTTCTCAAATCTGCCCACTCGTTCGCGCTCGTCAACATCCGACCGATCCTGCCCGGACACGTGCTCGTGTGCCCGCTGGCCCCGCGCGCCCGCCTGCTGGACCTGTCGGGCCCGGAGCTGGCCGACCTCTGGGCCACCGTGCAGCGGGTCCAGAAGATGCTGGGGCGCCGATACTTCAGCGGCGGCCCGCCGCCGGCCGGGGGCTCGTTCAACGTGGCGCTGCAGGACGGGCCGGCGGCCGGCCAGACGGTGCCCCACCTGCACGTCCACGTGTTCCCGCGCCCGGCCGAGCTGCAGGAGGGCGAGCCGGGCACGCAAGGGGACCGGGTCTACGCCGCGATGGAGGCCGAGGAGGGCAACGTGGGGGGGGCTCTGTGGGATTCGATCGCCCGGCCGGCGCCGGGGGGCGGGTTCGGCCGCGTAGACGAGGTGATGGGGAGGCCGCCGCGCGGGAGGGCCGAGATGGAGCAGGAGGCGGAGGAGTACAGGGTGCTGCTGCGGGAGATGGGCGACGATTAGATTCTCGAGACCGGGCGCCGATGCTCAGTCAGGCCAGGGGCCGGTCCCTATTCTGACTGGCTGAAGCCCCGGTGCGGCGGCGGCGGCGGGTGGCCGGGATGGCCGGGACAGAGAGCTGCGGAATTGCGGGCCCATGGGAGTCTGCCAATAAAAGAGGGGTGTCGGATCAGAGGACGCCAGGGGGGGGAGCTGGCTGGCTGGCAGGAACCGGCCGAGGCGAGATGGTCCGGCTGGACGGTGCCCATGTCAGTTGCCACCAGGGGAGGTAGCACGTCACCAACAGAAGTCTGTGTACACTCTCCAGAAAATCGACCCCTAGTTTATTTCCACGATATCTCGACCACGCCGTGGAATGAGAACCCCAAATTTTAGGCGCCTATTAGAGCGCCTCCTATCCTGATAGCCTCTGCTGAAATATTTAGGATCAAGTTAACCTATTAGTTAATAGAGGCCTGCGGAAATCGGCCTATTCTTCCTCTATCGCGACCTTCATTTATTTCATCAGACTCCTACGAGGCCAGATCGCGCTTTTCGAACTTCAGCTTCTAGTAGGCCTTTTCTCTAGGGCTAAATTATAAGGAGGATAGGTTATTGAAATGATACGGGAGCCTAATCTATATTACTGGCGAGAGAAAGGCTTTAGGAAAAGGGTGTGAGAGGACAGGAAATGGCGGGGAGGTGTGCACAGAATTCTGTTACTGACGGGGGTAGGTAATGGCGCGCACCGAAAGTCGTACCTTGTACGAAAATGACAGGTGATTTCAGCAGTCGTACGGTGCGGTACGGCGCCGGCGCCGCCAGATCAGCGCCCCTCCCCTCACTGTCTTACTCTAGAGCAGAGCAGACTGCCGAGTCCATCAGAGCCGCCACACGCTCAGCAGGAAGAACCTGGTCACCGACGCAAACCGTGCGGCTGATCGACTGGCCGCCACGCCACACCGGAGTGATCGCGGTCACGATGCAAGGGCAGGGAACCGAGGGCGGATAGCCCGAAGCAGACTGCCGACAGTCGGACTGCTGGAGGCATGAGGGCCGGACAGTGGGCATGCCGAACAGGGAAATGAGCGAGTCGACGGAAAATGCAAGCTGGCTGAAAAAGGGCGGGCTGTCGGGGCAGGGCACAGCGACGCACAGCGCACGGCATGCGGCTGGACCCGTATGAGCCAGGCGGGGCGGTCGCACTGCATTCTTAATTACTAGCTGCCATCTGATCTTGGTACCGAATTGGCCACCACCATCCCGCCCATCCGACCTGACACGAGCCCAATCCGTCGGCCTCTATTACTGTCAGTCACTGCCGCTGCTGGCCTGGCATCTGATCGAGGCCGAGAGGAGGAGAGAAGCCGCGGCACCCCCCGACCCTGCTGATACCAACGCAAGTTGAAAGATGCGCCGCGCTCGGTGCCTGCATGCCGTAGCCATTACGTAGTCCAAATAAGATGATCGCCACCGATCAATCACGCCACAGGATCACCCGCAGATATAATTCGACCCCGTAATGCCGCCCGCAGACCGCCCGGGCAGACAACAGACAGCAGACGGCCGACAGCCGACAGCAGGGTGGACGGCAGCCAGCCACAAGTGTCGTGACACCTGGTCGCTGGGAGCCCAGTCTCGCGCCCCCGCCCCCCTCCCTACGGTGACTAGCGCCCTTGGTATTCGACCGCTTTTACTGTCTTGGCCTTGCTTGGCCTTGCTCAGCATACCCATGAGCTGAGCCGAGCAGTCCCGGCCGGGCCCAGTGTGGATCGTGTCGAGTAGAGCGATACGACGGCGAGTCCGTCCGGCCGGCCCCGGGAGAACCAGAGAGTGTTGTAGACGGAAACTGGGAGCAAGGGGCAGCGGAGTGGCGTGGCGTGACGTGACGTGCTGCACCTTGCCCCATCTACGGGTGGGTCAGAGCCCATCATGGCGATCACTACGACTTCGAGCAGAGCTAGCAAGTTCGAGCAGAGCTGGCTAGTCCTAGCAGAGCTGGCTGGAACTTGCTAGCTCTGCTCGGAGTTGCTAGCTCTGCTCGGACTTGCTTGCTCTGCCTCCTTATCGCGTGTTCGTGTTCGTCGTGGCCAGCCCGCCGCTTGGGCCTCGACCGGCCGCGCCTCTTATCGGTCCTCTCTCGGTCCGAGGGACCGAGACACTGCACGCACGAGCCCCGTTCAGGTACGGCACTCCTCCTCCTCAGCCCCAACCCCTCCCGTACGACGTCACAGATACCGCGGCTGCGGCCAGCTCCCTCTTTCGCTTTCTCCCTTTTTTCCCCTTCTTCCCCCTTCTCTCTTCCTTCCTCCTGCATTACTGTCCAACGCAGACAACAACTGCACGCAAAATCAAACTTGAGAGAAGCGACCCTCACACCAAAATGCCTCTGCGCGGCCTCATCACCGTCGGGCTTCCCAAGGAGCCCATGCGCCTTGGCTACGCCCGCGGAGCCGTCCTGCTCTTCGCCGTCGGCGTCTTCATCGCGGCCTGCTACAACCTTGTGCTCGTCTCGGGGGCGGCCTTCCTCGACGCGTCCGGCCCCGGCAAACTCGCTCTGTTCACTTGCATGTGGACCCTGATTCACGTGTCGTTGGACCTCGCCATCAGCCGGATGCTGCCCCAGGCCTACTTCCGGATCGCCTTCTTCATTGCCAACTGGACCACGACCGTGTCCTGGCTTGCGGCCTCGATGTACAACAAGTTCGTGGCATCATCCATCATGGATGTCTGCCCACTTCGGTTCACGTGCAATGGATTTTCCAACAGCGCCACCGCAGTTGCGATCATGGGCGCGTTCTCCTTGTGAGTCTTCTCTTTTTCTCCCGGGATTCTTCCTCACCGGCTGATGATCCATGATCTCTTCCCTGGTGGATTCAGTCTCCTGATGTTGATGATTTCGACCCGGTACACCATCGTCTGCCTGCGGGACTTTTCGGTGGTCAACGGTGCCGGCAACTCGAACCCCGTCGATGACGTCGAGCTGGGCGAGATCAACGCCGAAGGCCCGGATGAGCAGCAGCAGGTGAATCTCAGCCTGCCCTCGGGATACCACCAGCAGTCGCCATACCAGCAGCAGCACCAGTCCTACGGTAACGGCACTCCGGGCGGGGAGGAGCACCAGCAGCAGCACACGACCCCGCCCTACGGCGGCTCGGACCTGGAGCACCAGCATCAGCAGCAGCATGTGGCCCTGGCCCACGCCGAGTCCGGAGCAGTGCCAGCCACCGGGAATGGATCCGTCCTCGGGCAGAACACTAAGCCGCAGTAGATTGACGGCAGCAGCTGGGGACAGGATATCGGCTGCAGGAGAGGATGAGTTGGGGGTGGGTGCGGGCAGAGGTCATTGGCTGAGTGGTGGTGGCGGCCGGCTTGGAGTGATCGTGAGTCAGGTGGCCGCACCATTTTTGCAAGGATGGAGACATGGGACGGTCTGATACGGCAGTCGGTTAGACATGTGCTCTAGGCCGCTCGACATCTCTTGCCAACCGCTTCCTGTAAACTCTTCTCAATACTAAGGTGGCCATATTCTTTATATACACCTGCCTATCGTGATGCCCTTTGTTCTGACCTGGAGGCCATCCGGCTGGTCTCTCCGGACCGCCTCGTTGGGATGACGAGGAGGAGGACGCGATTACGCTCCCTTGGCTGTCTTGGTGTTCTCGTCCCGCCTCTCGCCTTACCCGTATGGATTATTTCCCCTGTTTACCGGGGTGGGCGGCAAATTCATCGAGGGTGCTGCCGACCGGTGTACTGGCATTTTGGCGTTCCGCCGTCCTGGCGTTCCTCAGCAGTTTGAGGTCCGGGTTGGCGCTCCATTATTGCTGACTAACACGACACAATGCGTCGTGCAGACATCCCCACCCCCTCCTCTCAATGGTTTCCCCCGCCAACAACGCCGAGGCCAGTCAACTCTGGCACTCTGCGAGCCAGTCCGATGAGCTTCGTGACATAACTATAATGGCCGGGGGCTGATTATCAATCTGGTAGCCGCCGCAAGTGTCTATGCTAGCACCGTCTCTGACAGTTAACTCCAGGCCATTTCCCCAGATCCTCGAATTAATCCGATGGATTCGATAGCGCCGAGCTCGGTGTATCCTGACGACCCCGAGGCCCACGTCACGGCAAACTGTGGCAACAAACTAGAGGCGAACACTTTATCTCTGTGGATTAGTCCGATGTACCTGGTGCCGTCGATTCGGTGTATCCCAACGGCCCCGAGAGCCCATCCGTGGCAGCGTTCTGTCAGCGAACCGGTCCGAGGGTATTGTTGATGCCATAAAGCTGAATATCTATATGCTGACCACCGCGCGGTCCATGCCATCACCATCTTCAACAGCAAACCCGAGAACACCACCCTATATGTACACATCAATTTGCAATATTGGTGGCGTCGAGCTCGGTATACCCCAATGACCCCAGGGCGCCCAGGGCGCCTTGGTCGGTTGAGAGAGTATCTTTTTTGATCTGCTGTCCCTATATAGTAGGGAGAGATCCTATGCTCAATAGGAGCTTGTGAACGTCATTCGGTGAGCCTGCGCTGATGACCTTATTGGCGTGGGAAACCCTGATCTGCTTCAACGATAACCGTACGATCGCCCATCTCTCTCTACTCATAACCTGATCAGGCTATTGATCCTGCAATCAGCTTTTTTTCCTTCTGCAGCCCATGGAGCGAAGGATCAGATCATAGTCTGGATCTGGAGCGGGCCCACGATCCCTGGAGGGCTCGCCATACCTACCAAGCGCGTGACATACCCCGAGGTCTATATTAGCGCTCTTTCTACGAACCAGACCGAGGCTTTGATTGATGCTCAAGAGCTTATCGGCTGCCAAACGCGTTGAGGTTATCCGACGTCAGTGCCCCATGTCTGCCAACTGGAGTTAAAGCCAGACCATGCAGGCGGGCCTTTTGGCCTGACTTCCGTCTGGTCTCTTCTCGCCACGGGATATGAAATGGGCTCGGTTGCAGCAGCAGCCAGCAGATCGCTCGTGGGCCGACGAAAGCAGGACTATGCCCATAGACCTACTGCGAGCCTCGTTCGCGAGCTGGGCAAGACCTTGGACGCTTCTGACGACGCCCACTTCGGCTGAAGGTGTGTGGAACCTCGACGAGACTGGTGAGTACGTGTGGGGCAGGGGTCAGTATTTGGACGTAGGTCGAGCCCTAGTCGCAAGCTGGGCAAGACATCATATGCATCTTACACTTGATGTATAACTTTATTATAAGTATTATTTATAAACTTATATATACGTGATATCCAAGGGAATAATGCCCTATGTCTCGACAAAGTAGCGTCTGACGGCTTTATCTTTAATGTCAGGCTGCAAGGGATCGTATTCTGAAAATCGCGATAGGGCCGGGATGCCCCAGCCCACATTTCTAGCTACGATAGGGGAGCATATCATCTTTTAACGGTATCAGCGTTATCTATAGAACATGAAACTAGTCCTAACTATGCCTTGGACTTATCCATACAGCAGAAATCTCTTATACTTAATGGATCGTAAACTAATCGTTACTACAGGCAAGACTTACGCGAATAGCGTTATTCTTTAATTCTTACTAGATATTTGACTCATCCTTACCATAGGTTTATAATTATGTATGCAATGGCTTATACTCTTTATTATGAACTGACCTGGGCCCTAATCTCTGCCAATAGCCGCAGTGACCTATCGACATGCCTGCCTTGGCTACCCTCATGCAGCACAGCACCTGGGGTATATGGACCAAGGTCACTGCTATAAAACGAGGCCGCGGCCCCTACCCTCCTTGTAGAGGAGGCAATGACCGCCGCGGCCCCCGTCCTCCTCTACTCAAACTTTGATACCGCAACCCCCGTGGCCCCCGTCCTTCTCTACTCTAACTCTGAAACCGCGACCCCTGCGACTCCCATCCTCCCCCTCTAACCAAGAGGCCGCGGCCTCCGCCACTCTCTTGATTCTTTATCTTACAAATGGCAGCCCCTTAACGATTTGAATCCCTGGATCACCAGGAATCCACGTGTTCCACGGTGAGAGCGGTCAATCGAAGGGGGGACAGCGAATATTGATTTCTGTCTGTCTGCCCTTAATTCTGTCGCCGCCTCTGGCCCCCTTTTCCCTTTTCAGCAGGGGAAACCCTGCTTAGTAATATCCCAGGCTCGGCCCACCAGGGCCACAGATGCGCTCTCCTTGATCCCTTGTCATATTGGCTCAATGGGGTCAATCTGAGTATCTCAAATGTACTTTATTCATTTCTAGGGCCTGCCCCCATCCTCACTCAATCTACGAATCCATCCCCCCCCACCCTCCTCCTCATATCACCTCCCATCTCCTCTTCTCCCTCACACTCCTCCTTCCCCTACCTTACCCCCTCTCCTTACCCCCTCCCCTTCCATCTATCCCCGTATCACCCCCATCACCCCCTCCTGCCCCCCCCCCCGCGCTCACTTCCTGCGCACCTTCTTGGACGCTTGGCCGGCGCCAGGCGCCCCCCCCCTCTTGGCTGCTCCGGCCGCCGGGCCGGACTTGTCGTCGCCGCCGCCGCCGCTGCCGGCCCAAGTGACCTGGGCGACCCCGGCACCAGTCTGCTGCTGGTTGTACCGGGCCGCCTGGTCCAGCCGGTCGTAGTCATCTTCCGTCGGCAGGAAGGCAGCGATGACGGCCGGGTCGACCCGGTCAAACTGGTCGCGGGCGGCGCCCAGACCGATCGCCTGGATGCGCCAGTACTCGGCCTGGACCGTCAGCTGGGCGACACGGCGCCGAAGCTCCCACTGGTACTTGTCCCTGCGAATCCTGGACCCTTTAGCTGAGAGACAGTTCCGGTACCGCTCATCCTTGCGGCGCAGCTCCTCGTTCCGTACGTACTGTTCCACCTCCTCCGGCGTCATCCGGGCGATCTGGTCCTTGGTCGGCCGCTTGCCGTACCGGCTCGGCTGGTGGGCGACCGCGGCGCCGTACTCCATCACCGGAGTGTTTGCCAGGATTGTGGCCGTCAGGTCGCGGCCGATCTCGGCGACGGCGACCTGGCGCCGGACTATCTCCCCGGAGGAGAGGCCGGTGATGTTGAACACCGGCTTGAAGCTCTCCGGCCCGGTGAGGCCGGGCCCAGTCGGCAGCGTGGCGTGGGTGGGGCGCGGGACCGTGAGGGGCAGGGCCGGGGCCGTGGCGTGGGCCGGGGCGACGGGGGGCAGGGCCAGGGCCATGGCGTGGGCCGGGGCGGGAACCGGGTCGAAGACCGGGGCGAAGGCCGTGGCGTGGGCCGGAGCGGGAACCGGGTCGAAGACCGGGGCGAAGACCGGGGCGGCAGCCGGGTCGAAGACCGGGGCGAAGACCGGGGCGGCAGCCGGGTCGAAGACCGGGTCGAAGACCGGGGCGGCAGCCGGGGCGGGAACCGGCGCGAAAGCCGGCGTGAAAACCGGCGCGGCCGCGATGTAGGCATCCATCCCGGCAACCCATCCGGCCAAATCGTTGTCGATCACCGGCGTCTCCCACCACGGGACATCGGGCAGGGGGTGGCCCCCAGCCGGATCCACCTGGTCCACATGGTGGTGGTGGTGGTGGTGGTGGTGGTGGTTACCACCAGGCGCCAGCTCAATTGGATTCCAGCCCTCGCCGGGCAGGACCGCGCCACCTCCAAACATGGGCCGCGGAACCTCGGGGAAGAAGCCGACGGCCGTGTGCGCGGCCGCCACGAACTCGGCCGGGGCCTCTTGAACCGGGCTGGATCCAAATAAATCGGACGCGATCGACGCCGAGCTCAAGTGGGCCAGGCCCGGCTCGGCAGCGTCCGATGCGGCCTCTGGCTGGGCAGCATTGCCAATCGCAGCACCCGGATCCATGTTCGGGGTGCCTTGGGCGAGGAAAACTTCTCCCACGGCAGCGTAGAACTCGGCCGGGGTCGTGATGTAGCGGGCCTGGCCGTTGACGTTGATAGGAGTATGTTGGGCAATGGTCCGATTGACGCAAGCGTCAAATCGGGCCTGGAGCTCCGGACAAGTCATAGGACCGGCATGGCCAGCCATCGGGAGCGCCTGGTTTGGCCCTTGCTGGTAGTTGGCGCCCGAAAAGTGCGGGACGCCGCCGCCGCCGCTGCCGTTGTCTTGGGCCTGGGCGCTCATGATTGCTGGGTTGGGATTGTTATTGGGGAGGAAGAAGAAATAAAAGATGGATGGTACGATGTTGAGGGGATTCGGAAATATCCAGGATGCTGCGTGGTTGTTGGGTGGGAATTGGCCGGGTTTGTTCTGACCCGTCCTCGAAAAAGTTTTTTGTTTTGGTTCTCGGCTTCTTGGGGTTTCTTTCTTTCTGGTCTGTCGGCCTGACGATGGTGCCGGCGGGGCTGGTCCTCGGCCGGGGTCGGCCGGGGTCGACCGGCTGCCGACTGTCGGTGTGGGTCCGGGGTCCTCCGGGGTGATGCTCCAGTCTGGGGCCGGGGGTCAGCCGGGATTGGTCGGCTGCCGACTGTCAGGGCGGGTCTCCCGCTGACCACTTTTATTGGCCGGGCTGAATCACTGCCTGCCCTGCTGCACCGCACCAGTCTCTGGTTATCGCTGGTTATCACTGGTTGTCTTTCTTGCTGGTGCTCAACCGGGCTTCTGTGTCTTTGTCGACCGAGAGCTTTGTTCTTGCGTATCGCTGGGGCAGCTGACTGGCGGTCGTGTCTCTCTCTTGCTTGTCTCTGCTGAGGACGACGACGAGGCTTGGGCTGAGCAGCAGGAGGCTCTTCTTGATCTGAGGAATATGCACAGTTAGATATTGCTGCTGCACCGTAGAAACCGGACTGCTCCTGAGCGAGTCTGGCTTGCACTATTGCGGTCCCCGTGAAAAGGTCCCACTCACCCGAAATCTGTATAGCTCAAAGCCAAAGACGAAGATGACCCCAATGCCACTGCTGGCTCAAGGGAGTGTGGTCTTGTGTTCCTTGGACGGGCTGAGGGGACCCAGAGGTATCGGGGCTGTGACGGCGTGCCGGGACGCTATCTGGGATTTGTGGCTGGCTGCTGGTTTCTTGCCGGTGGAGGGGTTTGTCTGGCAGGGGTATATTGCTGGCTCGGTGAGGTTCGGCCGTCTATCGCTTAGAGTTGAGATGGCCGAGATGGCCGAGGTTCGCTGTGGAGTTCGAGAGTGACTGAATCGTCCCAGCTTCGTGTTGCTGTTCTTGGAGGGCGGGCGGTGATGTTTGTGTCGGCTGGGGATCACCGGGGCAGGCCAGAGTGATCAAATCGTTCGACGGTGAGAGTGGTGGCTGTGAAACGCCGAGGTAGTTGAGAGTCAGAGGCCCGTCCCAGGTTTATTGAGGAGGCTGAGGATGCGTCGGCAGTTGAGGATGAGGTTGGCAGTTGAGGATGATGTTGGCAGTTGAGGACGGGGCTGGCGGTCGAGGATGGGGTTGGCAGTTGAGGATAGGACTGGCAGTTGAGGATCAGCGAGGTAGATGAGGACAGGTGAGCGGCCCGATGTTGATGGTGGCAGTTGAGGATTTCTTGTGTAGTATCTAGGGAAGTCTTTGATTGTTGTAGTCGGGCTTTGGGGTTGCCAGTATCACGGAGCCGGTCGATGAGGATGACCCTTGGGGCAATTGAGGATCCGAGAGCAGCTGACGATAGCGGAGCCGGCAGGGTAGCCGAGGTTGCGGACCGCCAAGCCGGCCAAGATAGATCGACAGCCAAGGCGGA
This sequence comes from Bertia moriformis, assembly GCA_025802115.2. Lineage (NCBI taxonomy): Eukaryota > Fungi > Ascomycota > Sordariomycetes > Coronophorales > Bertiaceae > Bertia > Bertia moriformis. The sequence continues at coordinate 69,096 of JAOYNC020140575.1, forward strand.
TGTGATCTGCCAGTGGGAACGAGAGAGCAGAGCGTGTCGCGATTGGGGATTGCGGGTGTCGGGAATTTCGTGGGTGTTGCGGGTATCGAGGAAAGACAGATTTGGTGCTGGCCAGAGGGGGTATTTAACTTGGTTCTCAGGGGCCATCTGATCCATTTTCACACATCGACGGGATGGAAATGATGCAACGATAACCTCACGCGGGCTCATCCTCTGACGCATTGCGGGGAACTGAATGGGAGCAGCTACAGTCACCCCTTATGACACATCCAGAAGGACTCTGCATCCGCTACACGTCCTGGAGGACACACGCGGCTAGAGAGAGTAGAGATACTGCCACTCAGAGCGAGTGCAGCTATCCGGAATGTCCCTGACACGCCTGGGCAAACCCGCTACATCAGAATCACAGCCAGGGATAGATCTGCGTGTCATCATGCTCCAGACTCCCAGGGCACATCTTCCAGAAATGACTCGACACCCTCTCAAGCTAGTTCTCCGAGGAGCCACACTGCACGCTCCTGAGGTGTGATTGGGGAGGCTGCCTATAAGTTGACACGTGGTGGACGCCATCTCCGAGATGGGATCAAGGAACCACCCTCCAACTCACCGTCATTACCGTCCCAACAGTCGTCGTCGTCATCACCATCCCAACTGGCCTCGCCAGCCCCACCAGCTTTCGGACCTGCTCTGTGAACATGACAGGCTGCAGCCTGCCGGTGCCCCCCGGGGTTGCCCACGAGGGTGTTGCGGGTCGGGGGCCTGTGCGCATGGCTGGACTTTCTACATGCAGTACAGGCAACCCTCGCTCGCGATCTGAGAAGAACAAAGAACTCATGGCCAGTGTGGAGAAAAGTCCCCCATGTCAACCATCAAGCGCAAGAGAATAATACCAGTAACAAGGTGGCGTAGGAATCCATATGCCTCAGTGGTCACTGCTATGGCTCTGTCATGGGGGTGTGTCATGTAAGAAACACCACCGGCATGAAGCACTATATCATCTCTGAAAACTATTACCCCCCGAGGAAACTATCCCCAAGAGACACCATCCCCGGGCGTCACCTTCCCCAGGAAGCATCATCTCCAGTAAGCATGATTTCCAGCAGCCAGCAAGATATCTACGATCCGGGCTACCACAATCCACCAGCCCAACGCCTGCCTCCTCTCTCCCGGGAATCCCCAGCCTCACTCGGATCCCGGCAGCCCTCTCTCTGTGTCGACCTCGGCCCTGCCATGGCATGCCACCAGTAAGTCGCCCTGATCGGGATACCTCCCCGAAACGGGCCGCACCGTAGATTCGCCCCCACCATATCCATGCGCCGGCCATCCCAAGAGCCTATCGTATATCCGATCGACCCCCTCAGGCTGTGTCTTGCACAGGGTATATCGACAGACGAATAGAGCACACGCGAATGGCTAGGAGCGCGGTTCGAGATGTCTGCTTCGCGCAGTCAGTCAGCCCTCGCGTGTTGGCCGGGAGACGCTCGAGAACCACCCGCTGCAGCCTCCTTTTCCGTGGCAGGACGCTGTCCGCACCAGGCCTATAAGGGGGGATGGGAGAGGGTAAGAAGTGGTCGCGATAACTTGTCGAGGCCGCGGTCCGGCCTTTTGTTGTATGCGGGTGTTGAGGGCAGTGCGAGGACTGATAGATAGGTTTGGAATGTGGGAGTTGAGAGCGGTACGAGTCCTGGTAGATGCGTGGGCCGGCGATTGAGGCGACGCGGTGCGCATTTCGGGGACGGAATGCGTGTTCAGACCCGGATGAGTATGCGGAACGGCCCGACCGGAGGGAGCTGTACTTGCATGGGGAGCGGCTCGAGCGCTGGACTGGCCGAGGAATCAGGAGCGGTCCAGGCGGCCTCGGCGAGTGCTTCGTGCCATGGCCAGACGTACTAGTCCGACCACGAGGAGGTGGGCGGCTATAACCCGTTCGAATAAGTGGCCCGTCTTACCAGGGTCGAGAGAAACAAAACCCTCAGAGAACTGAAATCTGCAGATCGGCATCCTGGTTTTTCAAAATCGAAACACGTCTCAAGGAGAGCTGGGGGCTGGAGACGGAGGAACGCGCTACTGCTAATGAGCGGCGGGGGGCAGCGCTGGTCAAGCGGCTGGATCAACAGATGCGACAAGCGAAAATCTGCAGCATTGAAAGACCGAAAAAGGCGATTCCGAGTCAAATCCATGTCTAGGCCCCAATTACGGTACTCGAGAGCATTCGGGGCCTCTTTGGCCTATCTGGTTAATGGTTGTTGGCCCAATTGTGGACAAACATGCTGGGCCGGGGGGGGACTCTCCTCGCGCTACATCGATACTGTTGTGTCGTCCGGCAGGCCCACAACTGCCCTCGGTCCCACACCGAGTCATGGCCGGGCGGATACTTTGCCTATCTATGCCAGTGGTCCCCGCTATATACGGCAGCCATGGTCAGGCGGGGTAGATAGACGATCTTGTCGTACGTGAGCAAAATCAGGGTGCGCGCGCTCGAGCCCGGGAAGAGGAGTTATAGAGTGGCGCGCCCAGTCGGCCGCTCCGCCAAACGTAATGTTGTGGCCGTCGTGGACCATGGGTGGGGTCATGAATCCGTACCAGGGAACAGTCCCGGCCGCGAGCGCGGCCCGGGAGTCGGCCAGAGACGGGACATTGAGCTGCTGGCTGCCGGCTGCCGTCCCCGCACCACCCCGCCACTCTTGGGGTGCAACTTCCTGAGGCCCAGTTGGCCGGTCATAGCTGGCAGAGCATCGCCGCTTTGCTCTTTTCTGTAGTAAGCTGTGATCAGCAGAGGGAGCTGTTCCAGTAGCGAGTGATGATGGGAAGAAAAGATATGCAGCAGCTCTAGCCATCGGTAGTAAACATGTCCTACGAGAGATGCCAAAGGGGATTAGTCTCTCACTGCCCCATCTCGGATCTGGAGTCCGGCTTACGCCATTACAATGTGTGCGCGCGCGCGGATTGTTTCCCAGACCAGGGCCAATCCGCGGCCAGAATGCCTGCCGGGTGCCGGCCCTGACGGGCGCTGACACGAGAAACTCTGGGCCTAGACTCTTCTAATGATATTCAGGCCCTGGCAACCCGTTATATTATAGCGGTTACTCATAAACCAAGAAGCCTAGCACGTGTTTCGAGTCGCAGATCGACGATTAGATTGCCTGGGCGAACTCGGAAGTGAGAAAATCATTAATTTCCGGCCTGTGTAATCAGTACTCATGGGAATGGGTCCGCCGGGCAGGTTGGCATGATCCAGCCATCAGTCGGACTACGCTCCTCCCTCGAGCACGACAGCTTGAGTGTTTGACGAGACTGGATGTTCCAGACCCGCTTTTGCAACTTGAAAGCCGAATCCTTTTTCTTGACTCCCCGCATACTTGACCCGCCATCCAGCGGCAGAGTTCCGCGCCTGTTCTAGATAAAGCTGGTGTGACCCACATCTGCCATATCACGTAATAACAGTGTGTATGGATACGCGCTACGCCAGACCAACCAGAGGTCGATTTTCGAGCCGAGCCGGCGTCGCCCGCGCTACAGGAGCATTACCCCGGTGGGTGACCCGCCAACCCGAGTCTGGCGGCGGGAGACTGGAAGCCGCCACACGGATCTGCACTCGGGCCTCTTGAGAACAAATTCCGCATGATCCCCTCCGCCCGAAATGATCATTCACCGCTCCGCAAACGCGACATCAGGTTAGGAATCCGGTTCCATTCAACTATACAAAAAGTGGCGTGCTGGCGATATATATATATACCGGCCCTAGTCCAGCCCCTGCATCCAGCCCCACATCTCCATGCCCTGGAATGAGGCCGCAAACATGCCACCTCCATCGTCTGCCCTTCCCTCTGCAGGATACAAGAATAATCCGTCCGCTGATGGCCCCTGTTGGCTGCTGCCGCTCCCCCCCGCGCACCCTGCTCCGCCACCCGTCTCCTGCTGCTGCGGCGGCGCCCAGGGCTCAAAGTTCTGGTGCCATCGCACGCCATCGTGAAGGAACCAGTCCTGGCCGTCAAGGCCGAGCGGAGTTTGGTGGGGTGGCATCGGTGACGCCAGTGGCGGTGGGGGCGGCGGTGCCGGTGGCATTGGCGGTGCCGGTCGCGGCAGATTGTAGGACGAGAGGGGTGCTTGCAGGTTCACTGGAACAGATCCGGAGCCGGGCCCGGGCCCGGGCCCGGGGGCAGGGGACGACGGCGCCCAGGTGGCCACGGCCGAGGTGACGGCGGCGGCAAGACTGATGTGTGCCATCTGGCCATGATGGTTTTGCTGCGAAGCGAGAGGAGAGCTCTCGGGGGAGAGGAGAAAGTCGGACGGGATCGTCGGGGGCAGATTAGGTTGCAGCTGCAGCTGCCGCAGCATCGGCAGAGCTGAAGATCCCGGTCCCGACCCCACCGACCCGCACGCCGACCCGCCTGCCGACCCGCACGGCGACGGCACCGAGCACGTCGGCACCGTGCCGAACCGCTCGTCAGTCCGGCGCAGCACCTCGGACGCATCCTCCGGCAGCTCACACCCCCACTTGCGGGCCAGCACGCTGATGATGCCCAGCGTCCGCCGCGCGCAGAGCCAGTCCTCCGCGATCTCTTCTAGATGGCGCACCCCATGCGTAATGTCGCGGCGCGCGGTCCGGCCGGGCAGGTTGAGGAGGTGTATCGTACACGCGCTGTGGACCATGTACACCGCGATGTTACAGATCTGCCGCAGTCCCCAGGTACGCTTGTACAGCCGCATCAGCTTCGAGATCGCGCCCGCGTTCGCGGTGCAGATCCGACGCGGCGAAACGTGCGCCGGCAGGGGCGACGTGGCGGGCGTATATTTCAAAAAGGGTCGGAACAGGTGAATGTACTGTAGGTGGAAGAACATGCTTTCTCTAGTCAGCAGAGCAGGGGAGGAGAGGAGGGAGAGCGAGTGGGAGAGCAAGAGGGAGACAAAGAGGAGGGAAAAGAGAAAAAAAAAAAAAAAAAAAAAGAGTCGGACTCACTGCATCAGTATGACGTTGGGCAGCTGCCCCTCGGCCGGCTCGAACTCGGCCGGCAGGTCCCGGCGCCAGTCCTCGAGCCGGCGGTGCAGCTCGCTTAGCCTGCGGAGCTCGGCGGACCGGCCCCGTGGCCGCCGGATGTGGTTCGGGTGGTAGAAGAACAGCAACAGGTCGCTGCTGATCTCGCTCAGGGTCAGCTGTCGCAGCGCGACGGCGCGGGTCCTCGAGGGCCGCCCTTGGGGTGACGGATCTGTCGCAGCGGTTGCCGCCGCCGCCGCCGCCATCGCCGCCGCCGCGTCCGGATTGACGCGCCCGCCCTTGGAAAACCCCTCATCCGTGTGCGGCCACCACCACTCCGCATCCTCATCCGGAAACACGTCGTACTTGGGCACGCTGCACGCGCTCTGCGGGATCTGCGGCAGCCGGCCCAGATAGTTTGACCAGGCCTTGTCGAAGTGGAAGCAGCCCCAGAACGTGATCCGGCGGGCGTCCATCTCATGCTCGCCCATCTGGGAGGGATCGGCCATGTCGAGGTCCAGCCCGATGTCCTGGGCCATCCGGAAGCTCATGCCGCTGTAGGCCCAGCCGCGGGCCTCGCGCCCGCACCCGGCCTCGCGCACCGACATGAGCGCCAGCGCCTGCACCGTCGCCAGCCGGGGCCGCTCGCACTCGTCTTCGGCGGCGATGAGGCGCCGAGCCTCGGCGAAAAAGTGGTCGCCCTTGGTACGGCTGTCTCCCGGGACTGCGAACGCGCCTGGCAGGGCAGAGAAGTGACAGCCGAGCGCCAGCATCGCGTTGACCAGCAGCGGCGTGCAGTATACCGTCGTAGACCGGCCGCCGCCGCCGCCAAGTTGTTGTTGTTGTTGTTGTTGTTGTTGTTGTTGCCGCCGCCGGCCGCCGCCGTCCTCGTCGTCCCGGGGAAGGGAGGGGGGCGAGGGGTCGTAAGGGGACGGCACTGATGAGGAAGCCGGCGGAGATGGAGTAAAGGAAGACGAGTCTACTGACTCAGACGGAGGTGGCGACGCCGCCGCCGCCGCCGCCGCCGCCATCACGGCCGCGCGCCCGGCCAAGAAATCACGCTGAAACAGCGACTTGGACAGGGTGGTGAAGTAGGGATAGTGCCAAGTGAAGTAAAGGTTGAGAAGGTGGATCACGAGCCGGGCATCCTTGCTGACCGAGGTCCAGGACGTGATCGGGTTCTCCTCGGGATCGTGGCTGTGGCCATCGTGATTGCGGCCATGATGCTGATGACGGCCCGACCCTTCCCGGCCACCGCCCATCGTCTCGCCCAGGTAGATCAGGTGCGACGTCCCGCCTATGAACCGTACCGAGTCATTCTCGAGCCGCAGCTCGCCCATCTTCCGTGCCAGCTCCAGCTCGCCCTCGACCGGCAGCGGGGACGTGGGCGGGGGCGGGGTGGTCGCCGACGATACCGCCGCCGCCGCCGCCGCCGTCGCGTTGGTCGTGTCCGGGCGCTGGCCATAGTCACCATCCCCAATATCCTCGCCGTCGCCGCCGTCGCCGTCGCCGCCGCCGCCGCCGCCGCCAGCCAGCTCCAGCTCCAGCTCCTCCGCGAGCGCGTCCAAGCTCTCGCACGACCGGACCCGCCGGACAATGTCTCCGACCTCGTCCTCGTCTGCGTTCAGGATCGCCGATACGAGGATCTGCAGGGTCGAACTGCCAGCCTTGAGGTTGTCCAGCAGCAGCCGGTCCCGGTACACGCCCTTTCTGCGGTGATCCGATCCGGGGTCGTACACGCATTCGGTGCCGTACACGCTCGCGCAGGCCGCGCACCGGGGCGCAGCCCCGTCGCACCTCGACTTGCGCTTCCGGCACGCCACGCACGCCGTGCTGATGCATCTCCGCTTCTGGCCCGCTCCCGGAGTCTCGCCTTCCTGTCGCCGCCGCCGCGGCGGCCTCTTCCTCTCCGCCCCCCCACCCGAGGGCGACGCCCTGGCCGGAGCAGAGCCCGACGCTAGCGGCGCCCATGCCGATCCATCGCCGCCTCCGCTGCCGGTAAAACCGGCCGAGTACGGGGCCGCTGACGCTGTGGTTGTTGCTGCCGCCTGGAGGTCCGTGTTCTTCATTTCGACCGCATGCAGCCGGGGGTGGTGATATGATGCGACAAGATAAAAATCAAGCACGACCGTGGGGGGAGGAGGGGAGGCAGGTATATGTGCAGCGAGGTGTGTGCCAGTTGTGGAGCTTCCGACTCGGAGACTGAGTAGAAGGTGGCGTGATTTCCGTGGATGGGGGCTCCCCGAATCAGCCGACCACTCCGCGCTCCTTCGCTATTTCCCCAACTCCCTGACATCCTCTCTGCTCTGCTCTGCTATACTTGTGTCGTTTCCCGAACCGGAGAGCTCTATGACGCTGACGTCTTTCTCCCCCCCTCGCCCGCCTCCCCCCCTCTGCTTGTGGCGTCACTCGAGTCGGTGGTCGGTGTGCGAGACGGGACGGCGACGCTCGTGATGAGGTAATCGGGCTGCCGTCCACCCCTGCGGCTGTCCCATAATAAGGCGGGGAGGTTGTGGAGAGAATCGAGAAGAGGCTGAAAACGAAACAGCCGTTCGGCCACGCCCCTGTCTCTGATGTTCTCTCGGCCCCGATCACCGTTTTCAGGGACACCCCCCTGGAGACAGCCGCAGGAAGGAAAGTAGGTGGTGGGGCGTGGGAGGACTCGGGGTGAGACAGAATCGCGCACGGGCGCGGCCGGCAGGCCAGAAGCGGCCTATTCCAAAACTGGCGAGCCGATTGTGTGCTACCTGCAGGTGTCCAGGCCGAGTCGGGCATCTCCGCCTAAGCGGCCGGCATGGCCGATTATAAACCCTGGCCCATTTCGTCTTATAAATCCGAGACCTGCGCAGGCCGGCTCCGGCCTCCGAGACATGGGCTCCAAGGACATGGTTCAACCGTTTAGGGCTGACCGTACCTTGTTCTCGTACCTTTGTAATCCTCGGAGTGCTCGCACTTCGGAGCCCTCGGAGCCGTCGGAACTTCGGAGAATGACAAGTATTTTTAGGACTACCCCACGAAATGCGGCCAATTCCCCCCACCCCGCGTGGATCAAGTATGACTCTGGCCGTACAATGAAGACGGTTGAAATCTTCTCTTTGTGTCTGGTGTGAATTGAGGCGTTTGAATGTTCTGGTTGTTCTGGACATTGTGCTTTCATTTTGCTCACTTTCCCGTCCCCAACAAGAGCCAATAAAACCCGGCCGCGCTATCTGGCCAGCTCCCCCTGACATGCCGCCATCGTCATCTCCTCCTCAGATACCAGACATACGCGAGCTGGTTGATCTCGTACGGGAACGGGGTCGGCACCTCGCCCAGCCCCCGCCGCGCCACCGGGTGCCGCAGATACACGGCCGCGCAGATGTTCTGGTTCACCTCGAGGTAGCGCGGGATGAAGGCGAACGGAGACATGTAGGGGCGCGGGCTCCACGGCGTCATGTACGGCTTGGTCGGGTCGACCGGGTTCTCGGCCTCGTCTCGGAGCAGGCTGGCGAGCCGGCGCTGCTCCTCCCGCGTCAAGCCGCCTTCCTCGCCGACGAGGTCCTCGACCTTTTGCCGGGCCTCCTCCGGCAGCTTCTTGACCTCGGCGATGACGACCTTGGTTTCGGCTTGGGCCGCCGCCGCCTCCTGCTCCACCTCATCTGTCTTGCGGATCTCGTCGTCCTTGACGGTGAAGCGGCGGAGCATCGACTCGAGCCCCTCGACCAGGTCGCCTTCGTACTCGGCCTGGCCGATCAGAGACATGGCCCGCTGCGCCTCGGCCCGGAACTGGCGCAGCTCCTGCTTCTCCTTGGCCGAGAGCTCGACCGCGGTCGCGTTGGCGAGTATCTCCCTCGCCGACTTGACCAGCCTGCCGAGCTGTTTTCGCTGCCGCTTTTTGAGCGCCTCGTCTTCGGATGGGGATTCCGCCGTCTGGGTCTCGTCGGAGGCGGTCGTGGACCGGTCTCTCGGCTTGGACGGGGGCTCTCCCGCCGCCGCCGCCGCCGGGGCCTCTCCTTCTTTTTCTCCCTCCTCTCCTCCTTTCTCTCCCTCCTCCTCTCCTTCCCCCTCCCCCTCCTCCCCCTCTTCCTCGCTCAAATCTTTCCCATCCACAGCCTCTCTCCTGCCTGCAATGCCGGCCTCTATCTTGGCCAAGGACCGTTTGAGCGCCTCGGCCGCCTCCTCTTGTTCCTTGTTAAATTCGGCCGTCCGGGCCTTTCCCGTAGCGTACATGACCTTCTCCACGTCGACCTGAAACATATCGCCCGGATTCAAGAGGTACTGCGGATGACGAGTCTGAAGCCGGTCGGGAACGTTTGATCGTCAGCCTTTATGATCCAGCCAGAAAGGCATGATGGCACGCGTGGCGGGCACATCCCACCTTGATGCCATTGACCGTGACGGCGCCGTGCACGACAAACTGCCGGGCCTGGCGCACACTGCTCGCAAACAGGGCCCGGAAGATGGCTGTATCAAGTCTGCGCTCGAGCGGCCAGAACGTCATCTGCATGTACGGCGTCATACTGCGCACCGGCGCAGCCAGGGTCCGGCCGATCGCATCCCGAGCGTCCCCGAGCCCGAGCCGTGGTAAGTTCGCGTTCGCGGACAGATCGAGATCCTCCCTGATCTGCTCCTGCAGTTGGGCGTCAAAGTGAGAGAATGCGAGGGCCGAAGGGGCGCGCACGCCCGGAGCCACGGCCTTGCCGGAGCCGCGGCCCTCGCCCTGCTCGGCGCCGTCGTGCCGGGCGAGGTACTGCGGAGGCATCTCAACCGAGGTGAAGAGCCGACGGGAGAAGAGTCGGCGCCACTTCTTCTCGCCGACGTGCTCGCCGTGGTACGCGCGCGTCATAGCCTTGGCCGTCCATTTCTGCTGGAAAAATGTGCGCTGCCTCTCCCGGGCGAAGGGCGAGGCGAGCTGGGCGATGTTGTAGAGGTTATACTTGTTCCAGGATTGCCGAAGTTTCTGTGAGGCGGTGGTGTACGTCCCATCCGGCGCCGCCCGAGGTTAGCCCGAGAGCGGGGGAGAGAGCGCGGGACTACGAGGAGATAGATGGGGTGGACTCGAACGGACCGGTCGCCGAAGTATGTATAATCGTGAGGGGCGCTTCATGCTGGGCCACTGCGGGGAGGAAAAAAAGACCTTGTCGGCTGGACAATCTGCCATATGCATGGCCCCACTCGGCAGTACTGGTGGTACCATCACGTGATTCAGGGGCAAGGAGGGGTAGGGCAGACCGTCCTAGCCAATTAAAAGGCGCGTGAAGGCCTCGGGACGCGCCGACGCGGCAATTCGATCCAATTAAGCTCGCTCCTCGACAGCCTCCCCTTGCCCGTCCCTCGCCCCCCCCCCTGCTGTCTTTCCACTCAATCACCAAGTCTATATTCACAAAACCGCGATATAAATATATATCAACGACCATCCCACCATGTTCATCGTGTCTTCTCCTGTCGCCCATCCCTCCAGCCCTACCACTAACCGCGCAAAGCCGCCCGACCATGACAGTCGCGGTGGAAAGCGCCGACTCGTAGCGGGCTTCATTATCGACGATGATTCTGACGACGACTCCGACGACGGCCACTGCCCGGTTGAGCCCGCACTGAAGAAGCGCATGCTCGAACCCCCCCCCCGAACCGCGCAGCCCATCGCCCCCGACGATTCGGATCTTCCTCTGCCACAGCATGATGCGGCGGTTGCGGCGCCAGCGGTGGCGGCGGCGGCGCCAGCAGCAGACACGCCTGACGCGCGCGCGTCCCCCCGCAAAAACCAGATCGGCCATGAACCCAAACTATTGTCCATTCTAGCGGCTTTCAGGCTATTGGATCGCGAGAGGACATCATACCGAGTCACAACGTGCAGTGGTGAAACGACAACGGTCAAGGTCCGCAAACCGAGCACGCTGCAGTCGTACCAGGACATGGTTGCGGCCCGGTCCCGGACTCAAGACGGCCGCGCCACTCGGGCTTACTACGGGATCGAAATCCATCAGCTCCTCGATGCGGCCAAGAAAGCGACGGCGGCCAGGATCGCCACCACGACGGCGCCATCTGGCCGCGTTCAGCCCGAGACTCGGACAGTGCCGCCGCCGCTGCCCCACCAGACAGGAAACACCCAACTATGGACCGAAAAATACCGCGCCCGCTCCTTCATGGACCTCTGCGGCGACAACGGCACCAACAGACTCGTGCTGCGCTGGCTCAAGCGCTGGGACCCGATCGTGTTCCCCGGCACAGCCGCGGCCCGGGCTCGCCACTTCGCCCGCCGGGCAGCTACCGGACAGATGGCGGCCCAGCACGCCGCCGAGGAGCGGCCCCTCCGCAAGATCCTGATGCTGGCAGGGCCGCCTGGTCTGGGCAAGACCACGCTGGCCCACGTGTGCGCCCGCCAGGCCGGGTACGACGTTCTCGAGATCAACGCGAGCGACGACCGCAGCGCGAATGTGGTGCAGAATCGGATTCGCACCAGTCTGGGCACCGAGAGTGTCAAGAGCGTGGCCGGCGGAGGTGGCAGCAGCAGCGGGCCGCGGCCGGTGGCGAGTCCGGTCTGTGTCGTTGTGGACGAAGTGGACGGGGCCGTGTCGGGGTCAGCCGGTTCGGGAGAGGGCGGGTTCGTCCGGGCCCTGATCGACCTCGTGCTCCTGGACCAGAAGAATGACGGGGTCTCTCTCCAGGGTCAGGGCTCGGTCCCCGGCCGCGGCGGCGCCGCCGCCCGGCGGCGCAAGAGGACGGACACGTTTCGGCTCCGGCGGCCTCTGATCCTGATATGTAACGACATCTATCACCCCTCCCTCCGCCCCCTGCGGCAGTCGGGCCTCGCCGAGATCGTCCACGCAGGTAGGCCCTCGCTGGACGCAGTCGTGGCTCGGCTCCAGTCCGTCTTCAATCGGGAGGGCCTCCCCTGCGACAAGGATGCGGTTCGGAAGCTGTGCGAGGCCACATGGGGGCTGGCGACCGGGGCCGAGTCCCGACGGGTCACAAACAGCGCCATGGACGGCGACCTGCGCAGTGTCATGGTGGCGGCCGAGTGGGTGGCGGGCCGGTTCAGAGCGGCGGCGGCGGGGATTGCGGGAGGCCCATCGCTCCGGCTAACGCGGCAGTGGCTCGAGGATAATGTGGCGCAGGGCCTCGCGGGGGGGGCCGGTGGCGCGCGGGGACTGGGCCGAGGCGGCTCCCGTGACATCGTCAGCCGCATTTTTCGAGAGGGCGGCGGGTTTCCGGCTTCAGCGGCCGCGGCCGCAGCCGTTACTGGATCCGGAGGGGACGGGGGGGGCGAGGAGGGGGAGGCCGGGGAGATCCGAAGCCACACCAACGAACAGCCCCGGGCCCGGCTCGGCTTTTCGGAGCCGCAGAAACGGCACACGATTGAGCGTCTGCGTCAGATGATCGAGACGTGCGGGGAGGTGGACCGGGTTGTGACCGACGTGTTTATGGAGTACCCCACCCGCGAGTTCAACGACGATGGCTTTCTATCCAAGCCGGATAGCGCGTACGAGTGGATTCACTTTCACGATACGTGCACGTCGCGGATGTATGGGGGCCAGGACTGGGAGCTCACGCCATATCTGAGCCAGGCGGCGCTGGCGTGTCACCTGCTCTTTGCGTCGCCGCGCCACTTCGCCGCGGGGACGGCAGCCGCCGCCGCCGACCCCGATGCGCCGCCAGCGCCCTTCTCGGGCCCCCGGGCCGACTATGATGCTCGGGAGGCCGAGCGGCAGAACCGGGCTCAGCTGCAGGCGATCCAGTCTCACCTGCCGCCGACGCTGGGCCGTGCCTTCCGGAGCGCCGAGTCGGTGGCTGTCGACCTGATCCCCTACCTGACCCGGATCGTGTCGCCAGATGTGAAGCCGGTGGTGGTCGGCGGGCAGGGCTCATCCTCGTTCGATAGTACCGCCAGCGTGCGCAGGGAGGGCGAGCGGGCGATGGTGACGCGGGCGGCCAAAGTCCTGGCCGAGGTCGGCGTGTCGCTGCAGCGGGGCCGGATCGAGCCTGAGGACGGGGTGGGCGGCGGCGGCAGACCGCAGTTTGTGTACCGGATGGAACCGTGAGTGATGCTCGCTGCTCGGCCTTGGCCAGACACCGGCCTACTAACTGATTATCATTCACTAGGGACATTGACGCGCTGGCCACTTTCGAGACCGCGTCTGCGACTCTTCTCTCTGCGCAGGCGCCGACCCGGTACGCGGTGCGGCAGGTCCTCGATCTGGAGCTCAACCGCGTGCTCGCCCTCCGGGACGCGGCCTCGCGCCAGGCCCGGCTCCGCGGGGGGGACCCTGCCGAGACCACGCCCGGCGGGGAGCTCCTGCAGGGGCAGCGGCAGTTGCACCAGCTGAAGCTTCGGTCCGCTCCGGCCGAAGCCAAGGAGAAGGTGAGGCGTGACTTCTTTGGCCGCGTCGTCGTCGAGGGGCCGAGACTGAAGGGAGAGAGCGCGGGTGGTGTCGGGAGAGAGACCAACACGGTGTGGGTCACGTATCACGAGGGCTTGAACAATGCGGTCAGAAAGCCGATCTCCCTGCAGGAGTTTCTGCGGGGACTGTGAGTGAGGGAGTCGATGTACTAATCATTATTGTATTAATCTCTCTCCTGCTCCCCAACCTCGCCGTGCTTGCTGCACATGTAAAGACTATGCGACACGACCAGAGCGCCACCAGACATATTGATATCTACCTGCCTCGCAGGCTGGCCCTCCCATCTCCTATCCCATCCTCCTCGGTCCTATCCTTGTTTGAGTGAAAGGGAAATGGGCCGGATTGCGGCTGCGCGGAGGGTGGGAGTCGATTTGCATTGGTATGCCTTGGGTGGTGGCTACGCTGCGTGTGTATGATTGGTCGGATATCTTCCAATGTGCCATGTCCGCTTTTTCGGTGCATGCGCGCTGAGTCCATAATTCTCCTCAGCCAGCTACGTAGTTGGGTACCGCGGGTATTATGTCGCGCCTCGTCTTTATTGAACCCATATCCAAGCCCTCTCAATCAGGGCATCCCCCACGACCTCGACCGCTTCGCTACCGTCCTCCATTGCTTTGTGGACATAGTCGTGCGAGGCGGGGAGAAAGGCGATAAGAGCGATGGTGCCGATGGCGATGCAGAAGAAGGCGATGAGGGAGTACGAGAAAGTAGCCATGCCGAGGGCGGGGAAGACGAGAGCGCGAAACGGCGATAGGAAGGGCCAGGGGTGAGAAGGGGCTGCTGCGCTATTTGACGTTCATTCCAAGAAGAAAAGGGGGAGAAAACGGATACCGCTCTCCAGTGCGAGATGAGGATCGACTTTGACGGGGGGAAGCCGAGGGCCAGGCCCAGGCCGAAGGATTGCAGCTGCGGGAGCGGCCAAGTACATGCGGGAGCGCCAGCCAGCATCGGCGCCGCTCCGGGCCATCGGTTTTTTAGTCATCCAGATTGCCAAGTGCCCGCTATCCCGAGAGGGTAGATCGGCTCCCGCTTCCCTTCCAACGACATGGGGGGACCAGGATCGTGAACTCGGCCCGAGTCCCCCCAAACTCAGCAGCTCCTGGCCACCGCCACGCGCTCACGCTGCTGGTGCCAGCAGCTGGGGTTGAGGCAGGGGGGAGGGTCCGTCCTGGGCTTACGTGTGAGGAGGACACGTCGCTACCACCTCGAGTCAGCGGAGTATCTCGGCATGGGCAGGCCGAGGCGGAATAAAACAGGGCCGACAGCCGCTGATCTCAAAGAGGATGGAACAGAAAAAAAAGAAAGCTCAAGATCGGTGAGGTGGGGCGGTGTGTTGTGGCGGCAGCTCCTTTTCCATCCCGATTTTCAGCGACCAGGCGCACTATCCGTGAGGACACCTCCGCTTTCTGGCGGCAAGGGTCGCTGGCTGACAAGCCCGACCCGGCCATACTGCATTCACGTTGAAGCAAGAAGTTTGGGGGCTCATACCCGAGAGATCTCCAGCTCTTCTGCTGATGACGTTAATAACGTGGCCAGCCAGGGATCCCGTTCCGAAGACTTCTGCAACGCTAGAGTTGGGAAGTCTGATCCCTCTTGCGAGATTACCATGGCATCTCCGGGTATTGCGGACTTGAATTATCTGCCGTCTGAGCTCTGGCTGGATGGTGACTGGGTCAATCTGGCTGCCAGTCCCGGTGGCAGGAGACTGGGTCGATGGAGAGGGTGTCTCCGCTGCAGAGATGACGACGATGTTAGGATGCCCCTGGAGTGACTCTACGAGGCCACTCGAAGAACATGAGCAGATACGTCATGGTAGGAAGCAAGCCAGGAATCCGTTACACCTGCTGCCGCTGGCGGGGGGGGAGGAGGGTGCGGCAGTCCTCAAACTCCACGGCCCGCCAGGCCGCCACCTGGGGATACGTACGCCCACTGAGAAAACGGGCGCTGGAAATCGGCGTGGCATACTGCCTGCTGCTTGAGTCAATGGGGAATCGCTGGTCCAACTTGTCATTCCGTACCGTACATGCTGCTCTTGACTAGCGTCGGTGCGCACGCTATCCTGGTTGCATCTGGTCATGAACCTTCGCTCTTGCCTACCTCCTGAACGTGACCAACAACACGGCAGCGTCCGAGTTCGCTAGGAGCGACAGGTGGATGCTTGCCGCCTTGTGACACTCGCCTTCGATGTAAAGTCCCTCCGCCGCCAGACAGTCTTTGATTGGTCCTTGAAGCGGCCGCTGTTGATCATTAGTCGCCCGAACTATTGGGTCTGTCCCAGCTGGTTGGTAAGTATAGACGGCCCCCTGGTCGGTATATCTTTGAAAGGTGCATCAGGGTGGGGTGATAGGGGGGGTGGCGAAGGGGAGAAGGCCTCGCAATGCTACTGGGTAGCGTGAGAGGTGGACTCGTGACCTTGGTGTAAGCTCGAGCCGCCGGGGAATGGTAAGCTGTGGAGAACCGGATCTCGGTGGCAAGCGGGCCGAGTCCTAAATACGACGTTGCCCGTGGGTAGGTGATCCGGCAGCAGAGCGACCAGCCCCTCCCCCTGAGTCCGAGTGAGAGCGTATTGGCGGCTCCGGACTCGATCGCACCCCCCTCCCTGCCATTTTTACTGCCCAGAGTGGTTGGCCGCTGCTAGGGAGCCGGGACCCTCGCTGCGGCCCTGCAGCGGGATGGGCCCGAGGGACCACTTCGTCGCCTGCCGCTAACTAGCTAAATTGTATCTGCCCCGGCAGACCCGCGACCGCAGCAGTGCACAAGACCCCCCCCCCGACGAACCGCCTCCTCCGTCCCAGCCCTCGCCCATCCCCTCGGCAGCCGCGAGAGGGGGCGTCGGCAACTGAGCGACTCGGATAGGCCTGTCGTGGCCGCTCGAGGATCAGCTGCGGACCGCAATCGAGATTAGCCGCGGGTAGGATCGATTCACCCTCCTGAGTATCTCGCCGCGGCGGTGTGCCAGTACTGATCTTCCACCCCCGGCGGCGGCATGTTGGTGAGCTTCCCTCAATACGGCGCCAGGGACCGGCAGGACCACTACCGTGACCCTCGCCCGTATCTGAACGACGTCCCCTGGCCATGTGCCATCATGATGAAGTATGGCCCTGTCGAAGTGTGAAGCCTGGACTCTCGGGTCCCCTGGCCTGGGATTAGAAGATGTCCGCTGGCACATGGATGATGTGTATGATGGCTGCGTATCCGAGACGGATGCGGGCCTATACACTGTGAAGAATCGCGTCGCTCCCCAGCGGATCTGCGGTCCGACGCGGACACACGTCCCGATAGACCTGATGTGCAAGTCGGGTCTCGAATCCGAGCGGTCTTGAAAGCGGATCACGACGGCGACGCTCCCGGTCCCGATTCAGTCCCCATGGCCTGTCCGTGTCGGTCGAGTATAGAATCCTCATCAGGCAGAAGCATGCACTTCCGTGGCTGGTCCGAAGCACCGTGCACCGGAATCCACCCTATCAACCGGATTTGGCCGCATCGGCAACGGCTCTGGCCACGGACCTACCAAGCGCGCTGAACCAAGAGTAGCAGCAGCAGCAGCAACTCTGATCCGGCCGGCCGCAGCGGCCTCGTGTGAGGCGGCTCAAGCATTGCCGCTCAGACCCTGGGCCGCGCGCACACGGCTATCATTCCCACTGCGGCAGTGTTCAGGCGCTATCTTTGGAAGGCCGCCGATGCTGAGGAGCTATGAGTTTCGATTTCTTTTTCTTTTTGCTCACTGTTCGCCAGGAGATTGTAGTTTAGCGGGGGACAGTCGGGGCTTCCATGTCTCGGATGGCTGGCTCAGTTTCTTATGCCCCCTCTCTTACCCCATCCTCGGCCCTACACAGCCTCTCCCCTCTCCCATCTTCGTGTCTGCCATATCCTCGCCCCGACAATATCCTCGCCCGTACACCTTATTCTGCCCCCCCCCCTGTACCATATCCTCACCGCAACGTAGATTCGCTGATGAAGGTAGGCCTCGAATCACGCCGACCCTGGTTAATGAATGTAACCGCCATGTCGCGGTTCCTCGCATCCAAGTCCCCAGCTCAAGCGTCTCAATCCTTCCACCGCCTTATACTCTGTCCAGTCACGTTCAATCGCGGATATGACGGCCGCGGCTGGGGCCTACATACGCCTGGCAGTATATGCTTCTAGCGCCTCCTCGCTACGTATTATTGTCTTCACGACGAGCCGGAGGACATGGCGCAACGACGCGGTAGGGAAGATTCTTGCCACCGCCTCTTACTCGGACCTATCCTCTTTCAAACGGACCATTCGGCAGTCAAGCGAACCTGATCTGCCAGCGCGCCAAGCTCGTATCATAGATCCCGTAGCCCGCTTCCAATTAGCCAGTGTAGTCGGCTGAACAATATCCTTATCATCTGGCTGATCGAGGCAGGTCTCAAGGGGGCTCGTGTCTTTGCCCAATATGGTCAAGTGGTGCGAGGGCGTATGCATTTCTAACTCATCTGGGCAGCAGAAGTCTGTCTGGTAAACCACTACCTCCCACAACTCTCCCCTCCCATCTTCCCTCACTTCCCCCCCTCCTTCCTGCACGCCCCCCCCCCACCTCCCCTCACTCCAAATGTCCCCCTCGCCGGTATATGCGCAACGGTCGGTACGCCCCTCTGGCGACGAAGCCCCTTGAGATGGAGCCAAGAAGGCGGCCGACCATGCGGCCGATCGGTCCCCTCCTGATGCTGTGCATGACCCTCTGGCAAAACGTGTAGCCGACCGCCAGGGCCGAAGCTGGGTACCAACGGGTTGTCTAGCCATATTCGTAGCGCGGTTGTTAGTTACTCAGGACAGATATATCTCGGGTTAGGTAGATTTCGCGTCAGTAATAGAAACTTACCGCGGCCGCATCCTCAAGGTTATCGTCGCTGTCGTGGGGACTACTGCTATTACCCCCCCTCTTGTCATTCTTATTCTCGCCATCGCCCCCCCCGTCCCTTCCGTCCTTTTCGTCCAGCTCAGAGCGGAGCCACTGGTCGAACCGCAGGGCAGCGCACGTCATGGGCAACTTCAGCCCCAGTGCCGCATCGTGCTCGCACCGGAGCAGCGGGTCCCGCATCACCCGCCAGGCCTCGTTCGCGGCCACCATCTCCTCCGAGGACGCGCCCCCGTTCTTGTCCGGGTGCCGCGCCAGCGCGGTCCTGCGGAAGGCCCGCCGAATGGCCGCCTGGTCGTGGTGCGGGGTGATGTTGAGGGCGCTGTAGTAGTTGGGCGCCGAGTAGGCGCTGTCCGGCCCCGTCCAGGACGGGACCGCCTTGTCCTGACCGGACGGAGAGTGGAGCCCGAGGATGAGGATGAGGATCAGGCCGCAGAGACCGAGGATGGAGATGATGGCGCGAGCGAGGTGGGGCCCGCCGCCGCGAACACGTGGACTCGGCACGGAGCAGGGCGCCGGCGCCGGCTCCGGCCCCGGGACTTCCGCGCCGTTTGCTGAGGCGTGGTGACGATTGCCGGAAGCCAGGAACAGAGTGGTGCAGGCCTCGTTGAACGCGGCCCGGACAAACTCCCTGGGCCCGTGCAGGCACGCGACCTCGAATCCGACCGGGGCCTCGCCGGCCCCCGATCCGGCGCCGTCGGTCGTGATGTACACGTCGAGGTAGTGGCAGCCGGCGGGGACGAATCTGCCGCCGACGACGTAGTCGTCGGCAAGCGCATCGAAGGCGCTCTGGGCCTCACTGAGCCCGACGGGGATGCCCGCGGCCCACTCGAGCATCCGGAAGCGGAAGAGGCTGGGGCTGATGCGCTCCAGGGTGATGAATTCGGTGGAGGGGGCCATGGGGCTGGTCTCTTCTTGGCTTTTTTGGTGGATGGGCTGGCGAGGTCAGATATGCTGGTGAAGTTGGTGGTGAAAATCAGGGATTGGTGGCAGGAAAGGGCGATGAAGAGGAAGAAAAAAGGCGGAGGAAAGAAAAGAGAGCACATGGAGGGGGAGATGGATGTGGTGTCGGTCGTGGGGAGGGGGGATCCTGATATTGTTGCCTGGCCGGTGGGCTGCGATGCGGTGCATATTGTTTTTGGTTGAATAAAGAAATGTGGCACTAAAGGTAAGACAATGGGGTGAGCCTGTGAGATTTTCCCCATTGTCTTGCGAACAAGGGGCCGAATAAATGGTAATAGGCAGATGATATAATCAGCAACAGCAATTGCTACCGAACAGCGGTAATTGAGGCTCTCCTCAAGGTAATATGAGACGCCATTGTCAGACGGACATTACTGCATTTCATTTGCCGTTCATCGAGGCCGTGGTAATCACCAATATCAAGGACATCGCCTGGAACTTGGCAGCGTTACTTAGGCCTTCGGTCGCGCAGACGAGGAGCCGTTGCGCAGGGGAGGTGGAGACGGGGGGGGCCGGCAGATACTATCGGACTACTATATAAAGATCGTAGCTCTATCGGTTGCCGAGGGCACTCGATTCGACATCCCCGACTGGGCGCATCTCCGACCATCAAGGGGGGCTGGCATACCGCGGCCATGAAAGAGATCCAGTTCCGGAGATCTGCGCGATCCCGGACCAGCATGGCCCCCATCTCTAAAGAACAAGATTTCCGAGGCCCGTGTCGACCCAAATATCGGCTCGGCTGATATGTCCGAGATGGGTCCTCGATCCGGTCGAGGATAAGAGAGTTACGGTCTGGCTGTCTACTGAAGCCTACGAAGCGCTATTCATCCGCTGGCAGCGCTGGCCCTAGAGGAGGAAGATAGGAGACCGGGCGACGCCCTGGCGCAGCTGAACCGCATCATCGTCCCCGGAAAGACGATGGCCGACTAAGCCTTATCTCATGATAGTCCTATCCTGGACTTTGCGCGTCGCTGGTTACAGCCGCTTCAGAGGTCAATCACACCAGTTCGTTTAGGCGGGACTTATCGCCGCTCCGTGGCCTGGCATTCTTGCTCTTTCGAGGGTCGGATTTCTAGCTCTGATCCCCGAATGCTTGCCGACCTGCCTCCTTCTCTTGAGTACACCAGGAATCCGCCCGTTGGCCGGCTTCCGAGGTTGCCGGCCCCTGTAGGGGAGAACACCCTCCCACGCTGGGGACTTGGTGGGGCGGCGGGGCATCGACGCCCAGTATAGAGGTCACTATAAATATGGTGACGGTGGTGGGGGAGGTCCAGAATTACGTTTAGGACCTCCTCCACCACTGCCACCACGGTGAGAGCAGCTGGGAGGCAGCGGTTTTTAATTTAAATTTTTTTTTGTAGCGGGGTTTCATTCTTTATTTTGTTGTTTATTAGGGTTTTTTTTTCGGCAGGAGCCCGTTGCCGATCCCCTTATCATTTTTTGTCGTTCAGCGCTCTCCCGCCCACGTCGACGACCCGTAGGGCCAACCCGACATTTATTTCCCCCTCACCGCGATGATTTCCCTACCACTTTTTGGCAATGCCAGACAGTAGGTAATTGCTGCTCGCTTGGCCCGCTCTGCTTCCATTATTTATCCAGTAAGAACAGCTTGATGGGGACTCGGTAGTACGGCGGGACAGACGGCGTCGCGATTTTGGGTTCCGTAGCCTGTCTCCTTCCAGGTACATCGTTCCGATATAGTGCTCGCCTATTAGCTCGAGTGCCTCTCGTCTCAAAGTGGGCTCATATATCGTAGACTCCAGCCATTGTTGGGCTGCGTTCGAGTATTCTCTCGCTGTTATAGGTACTTGGGGCAGCTGGCTACCTCGACTAAGCCGGAGATCGGGGCGTGGGAGTGCTGGTAAGGGGATGGTGGGTATGTTCCCGGCTTGTTCCTGCTCTTGTTCTTGCTCCGGCATGCGGTATATTCGTGAGTATCCAGTGGGAATAGGCCGGCGAGGTCTTCGAGTAAGGTCCCTCGCCTTTATCTTCGGCTGCCTCCCGCTCTGGACCGCCTCCGGCGCAGGCGCAGCCTCTCGCCGCATCCTCGGCACCGTCGTCATCGGCGGCATGTTCCTCTCAACCGCCATTGGACTCATCTTCATCCCCGCCACCTTCGCCGTCGTCGAGTACCTCTCGCACCGCTTCGGAAAGGGAGGCAAAGGCACCACCATGGACTCCAAACACCCCAGGGAAACCGAAGACACCGACTTCCCCGAAGGGGAGTCCAGGGACGAAGCCGCCGAGCTCGCCCACGCCCACAGAAACGGAGGTCACGCATGAAACACTCCTCTGCCCGGATCCAACCGCGCGCCCTCTTCGCCGCCGGCGCTCTCCTCGCCACGATGCTCGGCGGCTGCACCGTCGGCCCCAACTACAAGCGGCCCGCCTACCCCGCCCCGCCCGCTTTTCGCGGCGCCGACGAAGCCGCCGTCACGGGCAATGCGCAAAGCTCCATCGGCGATCAGAAATGGGCGGCCGTCTACCAGGAACCCGAGCTCCAGGACCTGATCACCAGGGCGCTCGCCAATAACTACGACGTCCGCATCGCCGCCCGCCGCATCCTTGAGCAGCAGGCAGAGGTGCAAATCACCCGCGCCCAGCAGTTCCCCACCCTCTCGGTCGGCGGATCCGGCATTGGCGCCGACCTCCCTTCCACCAGCGGGGGCACCGCGAGTTCAAGTCCGCTCTCGATCGGCAGCTTCAACCTCTCTGCCTCCTGGACGCCCGACTTCTGGGGCCTCTACCGCCGCCAGACCGAGGCTGCCCGCGCCCAGCTCCTCGCGCAGAC
>JAOYNC020140667.1:0-21147 GCA_025802115.2 Bertia moriformis
AGGACACTGTTAGGATTGACAGATTGAGAGCTCTTTCTTGATTCAGTGGATGGTGGTGCATGGCCGTTCTTAGGGGGGCCGATCCCGCCGCCGCCGCCCCCGCTCCCCGTCGCGCTCCCTCTCGCGGTCGCGGTCGCGATCCCGGTCGCGGTCGCGGTCGCCCTCTCCCGACTGGTACGACCGCGAACGCGCCCGCGCCCGCACCCGTGCCGGCGGCGGCGGCCGCCTCGCCGACGACTACTACTACGAGGACGACATCAAGAGCCCGATCCAGAAGGCCGGCGACGTGCTCAAGGAGAAGTTCTCCAACTCGGCTACCGGGATCGGCGTCGGCCTGCTCGGTGCTGCCGTTGGCGCCTGGGTCGCGCACGAGGCCTCGGACGCGCACGTGCGATACCGCAACGGCAAGGAATACGACGGCGCCCCCACCGGCTCCGACGGCGGCGGCCGGCACCGGCCCCCCCCGAGCCCCAAGGACGCCAAAGACGCCAAGGCCAAGCTGGCCCTCACGGTGCTGGGCGCCGTCGTCGGCGGGCTCGGCGCCAACGCGATCGAGCGCCGGGTCGAGCACTCCAAGGACCGCGACCGGGAGCGGTGGGAGCAGCAGCGCCAGAAGCAGCAGCCGCAACGCGGCAGGTGGGCCGACCACCGCGACGACGGATACGGCCACGGGTACGAGCCGGCCGACGGCGGGCGAGTCTCGCGCGAGGTCGAGGTGCACACTACCCGCGGCCGCCGCATCCGGCGCGGAGACGAGTCCGAGTTCGAGGAGGAGGAGGACTACGTGTATGAGGAGCGGGGGCCGGGCGGGCAGCGCCGCAGCGAGAGCACGTACCGGTATCGGGATCGGGAGTAGCGGGAATATATGGGCCGGTCGGCGGCGGCCTGGTTACGAGTGATGACTAAAGAAACATATGGCGGGGGGGGGACCAGATCCTGGTGCTCATGCTGGCGGTAGACCAGTCGACGGCTCGGGCGAAGGAGGAGCACATAGGGGTGGCTGTCTCGTTGGGTTATCTTGGACATGTTGAGGGCTTGATGGGTGAGCCTAATCTAGGTATGCAATAATAAGCACCACCGACTGATCGGGCTTGAACCGTGACTCCTTCCTGTCATATATACCTGGATATAGCCCCCCTCTCCCCGCAGCCTAATACAGCTCTACCCTCGCCCCTTGCAAGTCGGAGCTCCCCCACCACCGCCACCAACACCATCACCATCACCACCTCATGCACACTCAAATCCCCCTGGCCCTACCAGTGCCTCTCGCAAGTCGGACCCCCCCTCACCCGAAGCCGCCGCCACCATCTCCTGCACACCCATCTCCGTGGTCCGACTCCCAGAACACATGTCCCTCCATACGTGCCTCCCACGTGATACAACCCCGGGACCCTCGCGGGACCCTCGCAAGTTAACACACGTCGCCATACATGCCTTCAGTATCATACAAGTCCGGGATCCTCACGGGGCCCTTGCAAGTCAGAGACACCACTTCTCTCCCACGTCCAGTTCCGGGATATGACTCCTGTGACTCATATCCCCTGCATGCCCCCCTAGCCTAACACAGCTCTACCCAGGCCCCTTGCAGGCCGGAGCCCGCTGAACCACGGCCACCCCCTACACTTCCAACTCGGTGATGTTGCTTCTGTCACACATATCTCGAAACCATCCCCCGGCCCGGTATAGCTCCACCGGGGCGCCCATCACTGCCACCCGGCCAGAGTCCATGACCATGACGCGGCCCGACCCCCAGCACGGTCCGGAGCCGGTGCGCGATTACGGTCTGACCCCGAAACCGTTCGCGGATTGCGGCCTGGGCTCGGCCGTCGCTGGGCGGGTCCACGTTGGAGGTGGCCACGTGGGATATGTAGATGGCGATGCAGGTACATGCGGCAAAGCCCACCGACAACAGAAAGATTCTGTCCCATAAGTGCGGGGAACGCTGGCCTTGCTTCTTGTCATATGACCGCTTCAGCCACGGACAGAACAACTCCAGGAGCACCGCGTTGGCGAGGGTCACGGTACCGGATACGACGCCGCACACGAGTCCGGTCACTCACTCGATGCGGTAAGTCGAAAACATGGCGCGCAGGAGCGGGGGCTCGGACCCGGCTCGGTTGTGCTCAATCCTCTGGGCGGGGTGAGCTCGCGTTTCTCTCCCTTTCGGTCAAGTACATAGGCAGCGGCCGATATCGCACCAGTGGATAAAGTCACTTCGTCCCACCGTGCAGAGGCCGGCCCGACTGGCAGGCAGGTACAGCCTCTCATCACCCATGCAGAAGGGGCCGCGATCCAGAGAATGATTGAAGCGGAGATGAAGGTGGTGTCGGTGTATGGATGGAAGGGTGGTCAAGGGTGGGGTCGAGCCGGCCGACCTGTTTTACCGACCAGGCATCGTCGAGATGGGCTGTCCGGGAGCAAGTCGGATGCATCCTGTGGGGCCCGACGAGGCCTCATCCCACCCATCCTGTCTGCTAGCAGCCTTCCGAAGCGACAGCTTTTAATTAGGAGGTCTGAAATGTGGCACGTCCAATGATGGCTGCTCGATCGGACCGGGAATCCGGTGGGCCCGTTATCGATCCAGGCCTGTTGTCGACCATGGTCGACGCCGCGCGGCAGGAAGACGAGCCGTGAGGCGGCAGGAGCCCCGTAATTCGCCGGCATGCTGAGGTCGGGCAGAGGAGCGGGGCAGCGGAGCGGATCAGTCAAGAGCAGCTAGGACATTGTCGAGCCTCGCGTCTGGTGGGCTGATGATATTTTGGCTGGTTCTTCGGTCGGGAGTGGGGCATGGTCTCGCCCACGGAAAAATCAGTTTGGAGATCAAGAGTGTTACTACAAGATGTATCGAACAAGTGTGGCCCTGGCGGGCAGGGCGGTGGATATTACTAAGCAGGGGAAACTCTGCTAGGAGGAAAGGGGGGCCAGCAGCAGCCATAGAACTGAGGACAGACAGACAGATAACAATATTCGACCGGATTTCCGCGCCTTGGGTGGCTGTTAAAACCCGACTGTCATCGTAGCAGTAGTCAGTGTCGTGATCTGGTATCGGAGGGGACTATAATAATCGAAATCGCAGTAGCGTAATATAATCGCACGATTGCTTATATCAGGGGGGGGGAACAAAGATAGGACGGCTCGAGCCACGCCGTACGCAGCGCCTCCCTTCCACGTCGAGTGTCGGCATCCCCCTCGTTCTAGTTTTCTTCGTCAACACCCTCAGCATAATTCTCACCCTCATCATAATCCTCACCCTCATCATAATCCTCATCCTCCTCAGTTTCCTCATCCTCCTCATCCTCCCTCTTGCATTCGACGTCTTTATCGTCGTCGGCCTCATCATTGAATGCCATGAGGGTGAGGTAGAACAGCGCAGACTGGACGGTCTGCGCGGTACTGGTGCGTAGCTCCTCATGCCAGGGTATCGCAGCATATTGGACCACGTCTGCCTCCTATATGTCCTCGTCGCTATAGGCGCTTCCCCCTAGGCTGATAAGGGATGCTGTACTGGGGCTGTGGTATGTCGAGCACGTCGTGGGAGTCTGCTGAGTCGGAGCAGATATGCCTAGCCCACTGGGCCATGGCTAGCTGAGGGGAGTCGTAAACAAATTGTCGCGTGCTATAGCAGATAGCGCCAAGGATGCCGCCTGCGCGGGACGCTAGGGGCAGGTCGTCATCGCAGAGTTCCTAAGAAACCCGTACCGTGCCCGCGACGCGAGGCAGTACGAAAGGATCTGCCAGATAGGAAGCTGCTACTCGTATTTATAGCTCTCGGTTGTAATCAATTGCCATTTTAACGACAGCTTGGAGTCCCCCGGCATAAGCATGACATACTTCATGTCGCCCTGGTTGTTCTCGGCGATCCGGTTATTGCGACTCTGCCACCCTGCGCAGTTCTCCGGACAGCGCGCCTAGATAAGTGGTCGGCGATAGCCGCTCCTAATCTCCGAATCCGATGTCGTCGGTAATATTAGACGATTTGGTTGCCCCCCTTCCCCTCGCGATGGTATTGAATATCAGCATTGCTCCCCAATTCATGACATATTCGATATGTATCTAAATCGCTGCTATTCTACTGACGACATGTTCGATACTGGCATATGTCTGCTGCCTAACTTACAGCTTATACGATGCTTACCCTATGTAACTGCTTCACGATAATGAGCAAAATGATTGCGCTAGGCGACTGCGTCTTGCTCGCGGCCATTTGCCACATGCCGTCGCCATTCAGGCCATGTCTTTCCAATGCTAGCCGGAGAATAAAACATATGTTTGGAAATATATTGAAGCGCAGGTTCAACCCTACCACGTCGCGTACTTCGGAAGATGATAGTGTCTCCTTCCTCGCCCGATACATCGTGGTTATGTTCGGTCGTGATGGTGGTGGTGCTTTTGAGGTCGTGCACGGCCTCGATCTCCACAAGTTCGATACTAAGGCGTAGGACCAGATGATTAGTAGGTTAATGAGGAGGGCATAAGAGGGGGAAAATTACTCCTCAGCTGCATCTATCGTGCTGATGGTGGCGGTGGTAATGGTAGTGATCGTGATGCTGCTGATGGTGATGGTGGTGATGGCGGTGGTAATGATGGTGGTGATGGTGATGGTGATGAGCGCTCTGCCACACCGGCTGTCCAACTGGGAACGGACCCAACTCACAACCGTGCCGCAAGGATATAGCCGCTATCTCGGAACGGTCGGACACATATAGGGATGTCGTCTCCTATTCGGACATTGGCAGTAGCGTGTTTGACTAGGGTAGTGCGATGCATAGACAATATGTTAATGAGATAAGTGACTGCGAACGTCTCGCTAGTAATAATAGTAAGGTGTATCCTATGAAGCCCCTGTTCGCATTTGCGTCTTGGCGATAATCATAGCAGAGCATATTTTTTGTTGCTCGTATTGGTATTTACGCCTTGGCGATGATTAATATGTGACAAATTCCGTATAGCCCGTATTATCGGAAGCCGTAGGAGGAAGGAGGACTGCGCAGTCGCCTGATCGGGTTGGGGATCATCACCTAATCTCCTACTTCCTCTTGATCTGCCGAAGAAGGCATCTTTTCTGCAGTCGACTCGGTCCTCTCAGTGTGCCCTCCCGGGCCGTCGAAACTTCGGTCTCCTGTGCCGTAATTGCATCGCCACGCTCACGGCAACCGGCCAGATCGACTGCGAGCGGGGTGTCAATCGGCACTATAGAAAGTGCGCGAAGTCCCGCCCCGCAAGCGACCAGTTGTCGCATGTGCGACGCGAGCCAGACCGGGCTCGGCGGCATTTTGATGCAACTCCCACGGAGTTCCCCGTTGGCACGAAGATCCTGGACTCGGACTTCGGAAAGGCTCGCATTATTCAATAGATAAGCATCAAGTTGTCGGAGACGGAGACTTGCTATAGCACCCGGAGCGCGAGATGCTGGCGATACTGCGAGGGCTATAGCAGCATTCAGCATAGATGATCCAAGCGAGCTGGCACCTGGTGAAGGTATATACCGATCACAAATCGATCGTCGATACGATACGGAACCTGGGCGAAGTGCATGGCAAGGTCGCAATGTGGATCGAGCAGCTTTCCCTGTGGAACATCGAATATGCCCGGCGGCCGAACACCACGAAGGTCATCTGGATCGCCGACGGATTATCCCGATTTTTCCGGCGACTACAAGACGACTCTGACCCCACTGAATGGGGAGAGCGGCCGGGGTGAGAGGCTCCTCCCGGGAGCCCCGGCGATAAAGGCGTTCCCTAGCCTCCCCGGGCCGACGCCTGGGCCGCTATGGGGAAGATGGGGATCGACGCGAACACCCAATGGTAAGAGGAGGTACTGAAGAACATCGTCGGGGGAGAGAAGCCCCCCAACACATGCGTACGGGCGCCACCCCCCACTGCGCTGGGCCGCTCGCGACCTCGTCGACGCCGCCGAGGCCGGTGGCCACATCTCCGCCGCTTGCGAGAAGAAGACGGGCCGTTAGGCCCGCAAACCTCGCTTTCACGCCCTATTGAACGCCCTCATCCGGCAGTAGCGGGCAAGCCTCGGCGCGATGAGGAGCAGAGCGACTCAGATAATACTTTTGGGTTCGATTCGAAGAACGTATCCGGCACATGTGCCGTGGTTGGTTCCGGCCCGGCCCGCGCGCACGCTTACGAGCGCCGCGACGAACTTTTTGATCGCATGATCGACCGTCTGGCGTCCGCGTTCGTTCCGATCGTTTGGTGTCCCCTCGGGACCCTGCCACCACCCCACGCATCCGTTCTTCGCCGGCCCGCCGCGATAGCGACAACTCTCTACCTTGATTATCTGCCTGATTCGCCTACTCTCTCTCATCGTCCTGCTGGCATACTTGTCGCTCGCCGTCAAACCCCTACGGGGACGGGTCTCGGGTTGTTATCGCACATGGTCCGTGTTCCTACTTACGTCTGGCCGATAATTCGCGCGAAGTATAATCTCCACAAGCCATATTCCTACTCCCGTTTTGTCGATAATCGATATAAGAATAGTTCCGTCCCACCCATATTCTTTCTCGCGCCTTATCATACTCGCCACAGACATCTAGGCGACAGGCGGCGGGGCCCCTACGAGGGCCGCGCGGAGCCGTTCTGACGGGAAGACCGGCAGGGATAGGTTAGGGGTACCAAGAGCACGGTGCAGCATAACCCTTATAGGCGAGTACTAGCCCGCGAGGCCGGCCTCGGTCTGGGCGGTATACCCGATGCCGCTATTAGCATACTCGATAGCCTCGACTGGCGCAGCCGCCTAGGACTGCGAGTCGCCGGCCGGCAAAACCGTCAACACGAGCGCCGCTAGCCGAACTGGCACGGCCTGGATGACGGCTCTGTGACTGGGCTCATACTCGAGCCCCTGGCGGAGCGAGGCTACTACCCCGAGCAGCAGTTCGTCGCTAGGGCGGCCTGGGGTACAGAGAGGAGACAGATCTATCGTCGTCGGCTGGAACAGGAGCTGCCTGCGAGGCTGGTGGCGGGACGGCCCGGTAAGGGGTCGCCCTGCGTCAATGCCGCTGCCCTGGCCTTCACATCGCCACATCTTGTCAGTGATCTTGTGTGCAGTGGAGGTCAATCTTGAATAGGATCCCCTACTCTGGTTCAGGCGACTCTCGAGCCGGCGATCAGCACATTTATCTCCCCGGGAGTTTATTTATTTCCGACGCGTCGGTTATCCGCCTATATTTTTTAGTAACGGATGAGATTCTCTGCTAGGGCGCAGACAGGTAAGCTACGTCCGTCTACTACTATCCAGCTTTAAAGGAGATTATCTCCACGACTTGCTCTAGCTGGCCTTGACTTCCTTGGCAGGCTTGCGTGTCATGTCCGCTCGCCACCGCTGAGATGCGCGGACAGTAGCCCCCCCCCTCCCTTTTGGGGCGCCACCTGACAAGACTAGACCGGAGACCAGAAACCTGTTATCGGCCCGGCCAGAACACTGCCGGGGTTCCGATGCAATAGATCCATATATATAAACCTCAGGGATATGATTCGTGGCCGTCGGGTTCAACGATCGCAGAGCCAGAGGGAGAAGCCCCCGCAGCATCTCCTCGGATAGAGAATACCCTCCTCACCTCGGCTGCCCGAGAGGATGTGAGGAGTGTGAGACCTGCGCAAGAGGTCCACAGTTCCGCGCTGGAAGATGGTGCTGTCCGCTGGCCCTGCCGTTCCACGTTGGGTACAAGGCGCAGCATATCAAGGAGCACCTGCTCCGCCCGATGGAACGGGCTGCGGAGAAGGAGGATGACTTGAGGGGGCTTCTTTTGGAGCTCCGTATGTAGGAGGGTGACAATCAATGAATGACTGGACGCTCTGCAGATTGAGAAGAGCTCGGAAATATGCTGAAACGGTTGGCAAGCAAGTGGTTGTGAGGCCGTCCGCAGGCATATCTGCAGTTGCCAGCAGATGATGGAACAGGGGGGCAGCCGGATAATGAAGAAGCGTTGGGTGTCCTTGCTTTTGGTCTATATATAGAGGGTCGGTATTTTTCTACCGCTGATGTGGCAGTCACTGTTTGGTAGATAGGCTCTTGTGTCACGTCATCCTCCGTCTACGCGGGTAATATTGATAGAGCCTAGGCCGTATATACTATCGACCGAGGCATAGTACCGACGGGGTTGGTCATGTCCAGTAGGAAAGGAGTCAAGATACTGCGAGTGTAAGGCTTAGGTAATATGTAGACGTGGCTCGTCCAGCGGCTCATATGTTGGTATGCGCGCATAATTATCATTGTCGTCATCATCATCACCATCATTCGGTCATCACCATAATCATACAAAGAAGGCACGCCGCGACCGCTCAGATTGGGAAGAAAAAGAGCAGGCCAGGCTAGACCCGGCCAGTCCCAGGCCCGGGCACAAGAAAGCGAACCGAACAAAAGAAAAAAAGGGGGGGAATCCCTCCCTGGGGCCAAGGCCAGCCCTCCTCCTCTCCTCTGCCCCCTCATCCACCCCCTCCTCCTCCGGGACCCCTCCTCAACCCCTCCTCCGGGCCCCCTTTCCCCCCACCCTGCCATACCTGCCCCACATCATCTCACCATTCCGCCCCCCATTCCCCCCCCTCTGAAATCCCCCCTCACCTCGCCGCCTCACTCGGGGACAACAGCCGCGACAGCCCCCTTCTCACGATCCACGACGACACAGAAGAACCGCTAGATCCCCTGCATCGCCGCGGACCGCTCGTCCGAGACCTCGATCAGCTCGAACATGGCCCGCGAGTCCTTGAGCTGCTTCGAGATCGCGGCATCCGGCTGGCAGTGACTGCGCAGCCGGATGCTCCGGGCATTGGTCTTCATCGACGAGATGAGACCGGCGATCTCGGCCGGCTGGTTCTGCCGGCGTCCGCCGAAGCGGAAGCTGCCCACGGACAGGCGGACCATCTCGAGCTGGGTCTCAAGATCCCAGGAGAAGGCGGCCACCGGCGGCTGGCCCTTTGCCGCCCACGAGTCGGCCACCTTCTTCAGGTGGTCGAGGTCCACCCGGCCCTGGTCAAAGTGGGACCGCAGGTAGACCCGCAGGGCGTCCTGGAGCTGGAATTCCAGCTCCTGATACAGGAGCGCCTGCTCCCGCGGGGAGAGTGAGACGGCGAGCCCGGCGCCGCCGCTCGCACGGGCTCCGCTGCTGCTGCCGGCCACACCGCCGCTGAATCTGCCACCACGGGCACCTCCGCCGCCGCTGCCCCGCTGCTGGGTCCCAGCGGCCGCGGCGGCATTGGCGCCCTTCGGCCGGAGTTCTTTTGCCACGCCCCTCAGCGCAGATAGGAACGAGCGGGCGGCCTTCTTGGTGTTGGTGGCAGTGGCGTCGGCGGTGGCAGTGGCAGTCGTGGCGTCGTCGGGGCGGTCGAGCCAGCCCCTCGGCCCGAAGAGGTCCTTGGCCAGGCGTGTGCCTTTGGCCCTGGTTGCAAATAGCGGATCCTCCAGCAGCGGGGTGAGGGGGGAGAAGGGCACAGCATATTCTCCTTGAGCCGCCGTCAGGGCATTGACAGTCAGCACCGACGTCACGATGTTGTCTTGGCCAGCCCCGTCGACGGGGTACAGGACTGCGGCTTTGCCCTTTTTGCCGCTGTCGCTGCCTTCGGCGAATGACCCCAGAATCAGGCTCGAGTCGTCCGAGTTCTGCGAGTAAACTGACGACGAGGCAGACTTGGCGCTCTTGATCTTGACCGTCGCGTTGTCGGACGACACCCTCTGCTGATGCTGACCGTGGTGCTGCTCATACTGCTCATGCTCATGCTGATACAGCTGATTCTCATGCCCATGCTGACGGTCATGCTGATGCTCGTGCTGACGCTGATGCTCGTGCTGCCGCTGATGCTCATGCTGGTGCTGATGCTCATGCTGGTGCTGGTGCTCATGCTGATTCTCGTGCTTCTGCGGCGACGCTCCCGCAAGCGGCGTGACCCGTCTTCCACGGCGGGATGCGATGTTGTGCGTGGCTGAATTAGCACCAGTCTGGTCGTTGTTGTCTTTGTCGGCGGTGTAGAAGCCGTGCTGGTCGCGGTAGGCAAGAGGGATAGAAAGTCCAGACGGGCTGGCCTGGACGTGCTCGGAACCAGAGGACCGCTGCTGATACGGCGTCTGCTGCTGCTGCTCTTCGTGCGGGAACTCGAACCGATGGCGCTGCTGCTGCTTCTGCGAGGCCTCGGACTGGCGGTGGTGGGGGTAATGCTGCTGCTCGTCTTGATGCATGTGCAGCTGCAGATCATCTTGGGTCGCCTGCCAACCAGGAGCTGCCGCGATGAAATCGCGGATGCTCCTCTCATTGTCCACATTGTGGTGCCTACGACGGATGTGGCCGGACTCGGAAATGGCAGGGATGCGGCCACGCGACGAAGACGAATTGCGAGCTTCCATTGTGAGTCTGATGTGGCGGGACGGAGCGAATGAGGTTAGTGGATGGGTCAATGGGCAGCGGAGAATACGTGGGTGGAAAGATGGAAAGATGCCGATGAAGGGATGCTGCCGATGGAGTGAGGATGCTGCCAATGGAGTGAGGATGCTGCCGATGGAGGAGGGATGCTGCCGATGGAGGAGGGATGCTGCCGATTGAGGAGGATGCTACGGATGGAGGAAAGATGCTGCCGATGGAGGAGGATGCTGCCGATGGAGCCGGATGCTACAAATGGAGAGATGTGTATGGACAGGTGCGGAGAAATGGAGATTGAAGGATCTGTATTGCTGCTGATGCTGCTGCTATGGGGGGATTCTTACCGCTGCAGGCTTTCCTGCTGCTGCGGGCCCTGCTGCTTCTGCTGCTGCTCTTCAGTTTGCTGCTGGCGTTCCTCACGCTGCTGGGTATGCTGCTGCTGCTGGACTCGCTGCTGCTGCTGGTCTTGCTGGCCTTGCTGATCTTGCTGGCCGTGCTGGTCTTGATGCTGCTGCTGCAGGTCGCTGAAGGAATAATCCGAGAAAATCCGGCCGTGTCTCTTGTTCGCCGAAGTGGTCGCGGCTTGCTGCTGCTGTTCTCGATGAGGTTCTGGTTCCTGCGGCAGAGGATCTTGCGGCGGGATTTGTTGCTTCTGCGGCTGCTGCTGCGGGTAGGGGATAGAAAAGTTTTCTTGGCCGAGAGTGTGGCTGCTGCTCGAGCTTTTGGTTTTGTGCTGGCCTTGAGAGAACAAAACAAGGGTGACGCGTCAGCCTATCAAATCCGTTTCCTGCTGGCAAACAAGTGATGGGGGGGAGTCTGATAGTGGGGTAGAGGGGTCGGCCGTGCTCCGTGTGTGGGGCCGAAACCTGCTGGTTCTCTCTTCGTCTGGCGGCCGGGTGGCGGCCGGGGCCATGCTCCATCACCCCAGCAACAGCTGCTGCTGCGGTTCCTCTCGAGACAGGACGGGCCCGCTCCACCCGCGACTTCCACTGCACTTACCAGCTGAACCACTCTTGTGTGCGAAAAAGTTGATGGCGTCGGTGTCGCGCAACATATGCTCCGGGTCCGGGAGCGAGTCGAGCCAGGTGCCGACGAGTTTGATTATCTTCTCCCACTCGGCGTCTGTTCATGTCTCGGTCAGTGTCCATGCTCCAGTGGGCTGGCGTCATACCCCTCCTTCCGGCCACACTGAACACTGCCTTTGCGACCGCAGGCCGGAATGACAGCCCCCATGTTCGATGAGGCCTGCAGGGTGGGTATGGAGATGAAGAGAGAGTTGTACTGACCGGTCATGTACACGTCGTACTTTTCATGCATCCTCACCAGCTCCCTATTGGGGCCAGCATGGGCAAGCGCGCGGGCGGTGACGGCAGCGCCTTGGTCGAGTGGTTCGTCCGGCTCTTCCTGCCCAACGACACGGACCCTGACCATGGCGAGGGTGGCGTCGTGGAGGCCATATGGGTCGTGCGGGTCCTGGCCCGGTCGAGGCGGGACGAGATGATGATCGTGGTGGCGAGGTTCCGGGCCAGTCGCCCTTGGCGCGGCCGGTCGAGTCTGCCGGCTGCTGCTCATTGTGTCTGCCAGCCTGGTCCCTCGTCTGCCACTTGGTGTTTCGGGACAAAGAAAAACACTAAGAAATGGGATCTGGTCTCAGCACAGGAACTCTCGGCCACTCGGCCCGTCACGAGACAAAGGGCGTGATCTGGATGCCGGGTGGCTCTTGGTTTGCCAGAAGAGGCCCACTTGGCCGGCTCTGGGTCCTGTTTGGGGAGAGAAGAGATGTCGGTTGACTTTGGAAAGGTTAGAAGCGACGTCGGCCATGGCCGGATGATCGTCGTTCTGGATGGGGGAATCGACTGACTCGGCCAGAGGATGATGGTGGCGGCTCTTGGCCGATCAAGGGACGGGTGCATGAGCGCAAAGAGGGGCCCGGCCCGGGGGGAATTTCCTCGAGGGAGTCGAGGGGCGCGGCCGACCCGGAGCGCCTGGCGCCAGGCAGGTGAGGCAGATGGGGATGGCGAGGAGGAGGAGGATGAGGGAGAGGGGGAGGATGAGGGAGAGGGGGAGGATGAGGGAGAGGAGGAGGATGAGGGGGGGGGAGAGCGCCAAACCAAGACGCGGTCCAACGGCAAAAAAAAGAGAATACGTACGTGAGGCCGAGACGCGTCCGAGGATGGGAAAGAAATGAAAAATTGGCCCGAGGGGCTCCTCGAGCCAATCTTGATCGCCGAGTCTGGTCGTTGTTGGCGTTGTCGGCGTTGTTGGTGTTGTCGGCGTTGTCGGTCGGGGCGCGGGCAGGAGTTGATGGAGGAGCGCGAGGGAGGGATTTTCTATCGGGGAGGAATTTTTTGCCCGGGTTAGGAGAGAGAAGGAGCCGAGGAAAAGAAGAAGAGAAAAAAAGAAGGGAAAACCTGGCAGGCCATAATAGGCCGAGAGGGGAGAGGTCATGGGTCAACGCTAGCGGCTATACATATCGGACCACGGCCGGCTCATCATCGGCACGAACAGGCCCACTTATCGATACGGCTGTCCCCACCCCCCAGCTGTATCCTGAGGCCGAGACCGGGAAATGGGATCTGTCTAGGCACGCTCCGGCGGCTCTGTCACAGGCGGGGGGGGGAATTAATCATATATCTCCTGCTTCTGTATCGAACCCTTTCGGCCTTTACCCGCGGTCACCTGCTTTTCCACGTGCCGAGTCACGTTTTAATAAGACAAAGACGACCGATACTATGCCCGTTCGGGGGCATGTCTCGAGCCAATTCAGCATGCTTTAGGCTCTCGAGGAGGTCAGGTCGGCCCGAGCATGAAGCAGGGACGGAAGACAGGGGGGCATAGTAAAACCGATGATCCGGCCGGGACCGGAGTCGACTGGAAGATGTACGTTGAAGTCGGGCTGGGGTGGATCTCCCAAGTCGGACCGGGATTGGCCCTTGCGGTGATGGGCAGCAGGGATGGACGGGGCAGGGGCAGGCCCGTGCGCCCTGTCTGGTCATTGCCCAGAGTTCTTGAGTTCTCGGTATTGAGTGCTCGGTCTCGGGTTCTCGGTATTGAGTTCTCGGTCTCGGGTTCTGTCCTGGCTGGTATCATGTCTCGGGATCCCGGTCGCGGACGATCAGCGGCTGGATCGTCACCTTCATGCTCGAGGCTCTCCCAATGCAAGACAAAAAATGAGATTCTTGTCATCCTGGTGGCTACGCCGATTGTCCAGTCAATTCTCTATTTCCGACTCTAATATATTTCGTCGCTCGTCTTGTCTCTCTACCCCTCGATGCTTCCCGACTACGACTCGTGCTTCAAAGCAAACGGCCGCGTCGAAACGTGGCATTTCGTATCGCTGCGCGCGATCACGTTCGTGGCCGCGTCGGTGCTGCTGCTCGGCGCCGCCGTGTCCAAGTTATGCTGGTGCGCTGGCTGGTACCTTCCTCTCCCGGTAAAGTCTTGGGTCACCGGGCTGGCCGGCAACACCGGTGGCTGGCCCGCTGACCGGCTCGAATGCGGCTGCTGCTGCGGGCATGACGCCTTTCCTTTGGAATGGGGGTGTCTCGGGCCTGGACCGGATGCGGCCTGGGCGGCCTGGTCGTAGCGGCGCGAAGGGAGGATGCCCCACTCTTTCCCGGTTGTCGGGATGGCCAACAAAGGCGACGGGGCCGGCTTGAAGTCGAGGCCGCCGTCAAAGCCGAGCTGGGGGGTGAAGGGGCCTTTGAAGGTGGTGGGCCAGTCTTCCAGCGCCGACTGGGAGATCACGGCGGTGGCCTTGGATTCGGCCGTCGGCATCGAGTCCAGCAGCAGGGTGGGCGGCAGCGGCTGCTCGGCCGGGACCAAGCCGAATTTCCGAGCGAATATGGCGTTGGGCACCCGGCAGCCGCTGGGCAGGGGGACCGGTTTTGCGTCGACGAATTCGCGGAACAAAGGGGCCGAGTCGAATCCGAAAAACCAGCTGGTTCTCTTGGTATCAGTTCGGGAGGTCCGGTTGGTGGTGGTGGCGGCGGCCGCCGCCGTATTGTCATTGTCGTTGGTGTTGCTTTTGCCGTTGCTGGCCATGGTGTTCTGGTTGTTGCTGCTGCTGCTGCTGTTGTCGGTTGAAAACCTCTTCTTGGACCATTCCTTGAGACTGGTGCATCTCTTGTGGAAGCTAGGCTTGTCTCCCCACGACCGCGGCGATATCTGCTGGCTCGTGGCCCTGCCCAGAGACGGAGGGAGGACGACCCGCTCCTCGACGAGCCGGCCCTGTTGGCCGACTCGGATATTCCACAGGATCTCGTGGTACTCCTTGGCGTCGACGGAGCGGCACGGCCGGGTACCGGCATGGCGGGACGAGACGTACATGGTGTGCTCGATGATCCAGGTCTTGCGGCTCCGGATGCACCCGTGGTCGGGGGAGGAGAGGCGGCGGCCGGGCGGCGCATGGTCGGATAGCCGGGTCGGGTAGCGATCGGGGTGGGCCTCGCGCCAGCGGACGAGCCGGTCGGTGGGCTGGATGACGGACGTGATGGTGGTCATGTGGGGGATGTGGGGGAGGTCAAAGTCGTTCTGGAGATCAGGCTCTCTGGCGGGGTCAGCAGAAGCGGCCCCTCTCCGGGACGATGAGGACGAGGGGAAGAGTGTAGGGTGGGAAGGGTGTAAGGTGGGAAGAGTGGGAGCGGGCAAAAGTGGGAGAGAAAAAGACCAAGAGAGTAAAGGGACAGACGTGGCGGTTCATGTGGTGGTGCCTCCACCTCTGAAAGGCGGCGCCCGGGTCGTCCGAGTACGGGCAGTCGACCTCGATCAGCTCGTAGAGAACGCCGCCGGCCAGGTCCAGATTCTCGTCTCCCAGGTGGTCTCGCAGAATCAAAAAGACCTGTCGAGATCAGTCGGTCGAGATGTGTCAGGAGATCAGTCAGTCGAGTCGGGCAGGATCCACTGATGGAGGGCAGGATCCCAAAAGGGAGCGGATTGGGACGGAGATGGGGAGGGGTTCGGCCACCTTCTGGATGCCATCTCGGTACTGATAGTTCCGGGGAATGTGGCCGCAGTAGCGGACGAGGACGTTGCGGCACTCTGGATCATGGTCAGCTACGAAGACTGCAACGGTGGGTTTGTGGGCGGTCGGCCCCGGGGGATGGGGAGAGGGGGGGTGGCCACGGGGGCCATCCCGGCATTGGTCCCGGCATCGGCCCCCGAAGCCGGCAATCTTGGCTCGTACTGTCTTGGTCGTATCCCGATCTAGGCCGGTCCCCATGTGGATTGGCATCATCCCGAGTCTGCTCCGAGGAGGGGCTCGCCGACCACTGCCACGGCGGGGACACCTGCCCACCGATCTCCCAGGGGCCATTGTCCTCATCCATGTCAGGGCGAGGGGCGGGGGACGGGAAGCTCAGGCTAGAAAGCAGAAAAAGGTTCAGTAGTGGCTGAATACAGCCATCCAGCCACCACGCAAGTCAATAGGGAAAAGGTTGGACAAGTGGCAAAGACAGTCAAGATCAAGCCTGGACTCGGCTGCAAGACCCAGAGAGAATTGACAAGCCAGAGAAGCTGACCAGGATTGCAGCAGACCAGAGTGGCAGCAAGATGACAGATTTGTTTTATCAAGGTGTGTCTGCTGTGGTGTGTGTTGGAGAGAGGGGAGGGGGTTGTGCCCTTTTCTTGGAACTAGACCAGAAGGTGCGAGGCCAGCAGGCCTCACATGGACGGCAGGGTGCGGCAGCATGCAGCAGGAAGGAGCAAAGGGCAGGAGCAAAGGGAAGGAGCCACAGGCAGCCGGCCATCAGTCGGCAACCAGCCATCAGTCGGCAACCAGCCATCAGTCGGCAACCGGCCATCAGTCGGCAACCAGCCAAGAACGGCTGGATGGCTGGACGACCAGATGGCTAGAGAGAGGGCTGATCGATCAAACAAAAAATGGTGGGTACTGCACTTTGAACAAGCACCCGACCTCTGGCCAGAAAGAGCTGCTGCTGCAGTATGGGGCCCTGTAGCCTATAGCTCGGCGACTCTTTCCCTTGCTGGAATCGGGCCTGGACTGATGCCTACGGCTGGGAGCCATGGCCTGGAGCGAGTGCTGTAGTGGTCTTGTTCTACCGAGGAGAATGGCAGACAATGTGTTCCCTTTCCAGGCCACCCAGACATGGCGAGAGCAGCAGGCACCCCACCAAGCGGCCCCTCTTTGGGAGAATGAAATGCTGGGAGAGATGGTGGGGCAATTTTATAGCTGTGGTGATGGGTTCAAGGCCATACATGTGCCAGTATGGAGCCCCAGGTTGGTACCTGGGAGTGGCAGCGGGATCAAAGGCCAGTGGCTGCGAAGCATTACCAGCAACTGATGGCCAGTCAGTGGTATTGTTCTGCGCCGAGGGCCAGCCCAATCCTTGCCTATGACATGTATGGCTTGCTATCTGCGTACCCGCTTGCTGGGCAGGCAGCATAGACTGCGGGTCAGCCGAGGGGGGCCGAGGGGGGGCCGCGGGGGGGCCGAGGGGCCCGAGGGGGAACTGGTATTGGGAGATCAATCCATGCCACCACTGTCCAAGGGCCAGATATGCTGGCCAATGCCAGACACGATGGGCAAAAGGTCAGCCTGATAGCTAGCCAGCCATCCTGGAGGTGGGATGCGATGCGACCACTGCTGCGACCCCGCCAAAAAAACAAATATATCCTGCCCAAATCCAGATCAATCGGCCTGCGCGCGGTGTTTGGGCAAGGCCGCAAGCGCAGTCAGGCAGTCAGGCAGTCGAAATATGGCCTAAATTATGGTCCGACAACACCTAACCCACCACTCTTGAGCAGACAGAGCCTGCTGTGAGCTAGCCACATGGATCCCTGCAGATGTAGATGCATCTGCATCTGCTGGCCGGGCCGGATCTGCCGGCTCGAATCGGCTGAGCGGTGTGGGCCCAGGTCCTGCTGGGATTGGGATGCGCCAGATTACCTAAGACCCACTGCGCAGCAGCAACACTGTAGTCACACTCAGCCGCGCGATTTTTCCCCTCCCCCCCCACGGGAACAGCTTCAGCTTCCCCAATCCATTGACGCGCCATCAACCCATCGCACCGCGCGTCTCGGCCGCAAACCTCTCCTGCCACGTGCTCACCCTCGGTTTTCTCGCCTGCCATTGTCGCCTTGGACCATCCATCTCTCTACTGATTGTTACTTACCGCTGCCCCGGCGCATCAATAGCGCGACAAACATCATTGTTGCGGCTGCTGCTCCCATTGTGCTGCTGCCGCCAATTGCCAACCTGCGCCGCGACCCGAGCAAACCCAACTTGCGCCCATTCACACCACCGCCTCAAAAGAGGACGAAAAAACCGAAAAAATCTCTTTCCCACCGAGCCGGCTCCGAAAGAAGAACAACATCGACTCGGCAACGCCAGCCACGACGCCGAAAACCACCATCCAGACTGTGTGTGCTCTCGATTTTCTAGACCTTCCTATTTCGAGCGCGCGCGCCATCACGACGAAGAAGCAAGACTTGCGAAGTCGCATCCAGACGTTGGCGCCATCACGAACGCAGAAGCAAAGATTTGCGAAGTCGCATACAGACCTCATAACCATCACGACGCGGAAGCAAAGATTTGCCGTCGCATCCAGACTTGATCGCCATCGCGACGCAGAGGCAAAGATTTGCCCAGTCGCATACAGACTTGGTCGCAGCCACCCCCACCATCTCTTCTCCCGCCATCGCAAGCTCTGCCAAGTCGGCATTGAGCACCTCTCTTTGACTGACCCCGTACTCTACTTTCGGCCTCGCCGCCCTTGACCTTGGGAAAATCCCAAGAGACCTGCTCACATATACCATTGCCATCACCACCTCTTCTTCTGCCACCGCAAGCTCAGCAGCCAAGTTGGCACTGAGCATCTCACTACTTCAGTTCTCTACTCTCTTTTTGCGGGAATCCCAAGCGACCCGCACATCGATCCCTTTGATCTATCTCATCGAGACTGACAGCCGCCTCCACCATGGGGCCCGTAGAAACCCACCGAAACTACTTCGCGATCCCGGCGCCGCCGCGCCGCCACCCCCGAGTCTCTTTTCTCCTCCAGCAGCATACAAGCCTGACCGGACCGAGAGTCCTGCCGACCGGCCCGAGTCCGGCCGCGCTCTACGCCCGCCAGCACTCCGACCTGGTCTGGAATGCCCGAGCCAACCAGCTCCAGCAGGAGCGCGAGCAGCAGCGCCAGCAGAAACAGGACCAACTGCAGCCCCGGCCGCTGCTGAACACCCGCCAGTTCGGAGCGGGGCTGGGGCCTTTCCAGGTCCTCCGTCGCGGAGTCCACTTTGCCAATGACCCGCCCCCGAACACGCCCACCACGAACACGCTCGGTCTCTTCGCCCATGCATCCGCCGGCATCTGCTCGCTCTCCTATAAGGCGAGGCTAGAGCAGAGGCGCCAGGCTTGGCTCTCGAGCCCCCAGGGCAAGCTGCTCTCCTCGATTGTCTCCCCGGCCGAGTCGAAGCAGCGCTTCCTGATCACCGGAGACCGCAAGCAGTTTGAGAAGGACAAGGAGATTCGCGATCAGGTGTTGGAGCGGCTTGGTCTTACGGAGCCGGCCCAGCCGGCCCAGCCCGCCCAGCCCGCCGCCAAGGAGCTTCCCACCTCCACCCACCAGCAGTCCGGCCAGGCCACCGGCACCCACCAGCAGTCCGGCCAAGCCGCCGGCAAGCACCAAAAGTCCGGCCAAGCCACCGGCAACCACCACAAGTCCGGCCAAGTCACCGGCACCCACAACCAGCAGCAGCCCGACCAAGCTGCCGTCACCGCCACCACCACCGGCAACCGCAAGGAGAACAAGAATCGAGTCTCCGGTCTGCTGGGTCCGATTGTGCGCAAGCGCACGGCCGAGGAGCCGGCCAAGAAGCCGGCCCGGGCCCTGGCTGAAGAACATTCCAGCCGTATCTCTACCTCCAACCACCCCCAGCACGTCGCCAAGCACCAGAAGCGCCACCACCATCAGACCCCGATCCGAGTCTCCGGAGTGCTCGGTCCAATCGTGCGCAAGCGCCCGTCTGCCGACGACGCCGCCGAGCCGGCCCGAGCCATCCTTGTCATCCCGGGCGCGTACCCCGGAGCACCATCCATCTCTCCCCGCCGGGCGGGAGCAGCCGGCCTGGCCCATCGCCGGGCCCGGGCCCGGGGCCGCATTATTCAGGAGCTCAAGCCCGTATGTCATTCATTCCCCTTCCCTGTTCTCGGCCCAACTGACGCGGAGACGATGTGCGATGTAGTACCTGCCGGCCCCACGCCCCATGATCCTCAGCGCCGTCAGCGCTCTTGCCGAACGTGTCGCTGGTATATTCACGAATGCCGCCCGCAAGATGCCGGCCTGGAAAGACTATGTCTCCAACTTTGGTATGTCCACCTCCCTCCACTCCTGCTCGTCCGCTCCTCTTTTTTCCATGTTCGCTAACAGCCCGGCCAGCAGTCCCTCAGCCGGATTTCGCCCACCTCGCTCAGCTCGCTCAGCCTCTTCGGTTCCCCATCCTTTCCCGCCACGCCTCGGCTTCGTCTGACATCGCCACCACCACCGCTGCGCCCCAGCATCGCCAGAACAAGCGCCAGAAGCTCTCGCCCGAGCCAAAGAGCTACTGGATCGACGATGCCCAGCTGGTCCGCGATGAGCGCGTCGCTCTCGCCCACGGTCTCCGGAGGGCCATCCGCGGCATCGACAACAGCCAGACCCCGCCCGTTGCCCTCTGCACCCGGGTCGCGCGCGAGTGGCGCGACATCGGCGGCGACGAGCCCATCCCCGAGGACCCGGCCGCCCACCCGGCCATGATCGTCAAGGGCATGCGAAAGGCCATGTACCTGATCGAGCGCCTTTACTCGGACGCATTCCTGGACAGCCTCAAGAAGCAGTTCCAGTCTCCGCCCGCCCGTGTGGCGTACGCCTCCACCGCATACGAGATCCAGGACCTCCGATCCGTCAGCGCCTTCCTGCAGACCATCACCCTCGCCTCCATCTGCGAGCTCTATTCGCAGGGAATCAAGTACCCGGCCCTGACGGCGGCCAAGGCCACCGTCCTAGACATGCAGGCGGTCCTGGCCAACCGCCCGATCCCCAGCTTCATCACCGGCCAGAATCCGGCCGCCGCCCCGAGCCATGACACCAAGTCGGCGTCGCTGCAGCAGAGACTGGCGCCTATCCAAAAGGTGCTGCAGTCCGGCCTGTGGACCACACCACAAAAGTCGGCACCCACCACGACTCTCGAAATGCTTCACGAAGCTGAGAAGTCTGGGCCAGATGCGGCCAAGGCCCAGGGCGGGGCCCGTCACCCCCCCACCCAGACGCCGTCACCACAGCCACGACCAACAACCACCACGACCGCGCCGACCACGCCCACCCCCACAAGACCGGCGCCGAAAACAGCCGGCTCGAACTCGCACAAGAAACCGACCGACGGCAAACTCGACAGCCCCACCGCAGACCTCGTCGGTCGGTTCTTTTCCGAATCCCCTCAGGACCGCCCCCTCGCAGCCAACTGGAACGGGAAGAAGGCCCGAGCCTCGCCCCAGTGGCTGACCGAATCCCGGTCGCTGAAGATGATGAACCCAGACCTGGGCCGCCCGAAGGAGGGGCGCATGTCCCCGCCGAAGCCGACCACGTTGAGCCCCGCCGCCACCGGCCAGGCCTTCATGCGCAAATTTATTCGCGACCCCAACGCCACCGCCTCAAGCTCGCTGACCGAGTACCGCGACGACAGCCACTCCCACGGCCTCGGCCACGGCCACGACCACGACCATGACCACCACGACAGCAGCGACGACGCTGCCGGCGATTCCGACCCCGATCCGAGCCAGGACGCCACAGACC
>JAOYNC020140762.1:0-21136 GCA_025802115.2 Bertia moriformis
TCATCATCCTCAGGAGGGGGGTGAGTCTCTTCAGTGTGGTCTCTTTTGCTGCAGATTCGGCACCTGGGTGTTCGGGTGCAGGTCCGGGGGTTGTGGTAGTCCCAGCATTGTGTACACTGCTCTATACGGGTGCGAAAGGGCTTCAACTTGGTTTGTACATTTTTGCCAAAGAGGTTGATCCATTTAGGGACTGTTTGTTGTCGATGATTGCGCTTGAATATCACGTATGCGTGGCGGACAACGGTCAGGTGGCTTTTGATGGGCAGGAGAGAGATGCTTTTACGCTTGCGTTGCCGGATCTGTCCATGGTGTTTAAGCGGCGCAAGTAGTTTCGAGCAACATTCTATAGATCTATAAACTCACGATCGTAGAAACTCAAAGGCAATATGCTGTACTCTGCAGGAATAGTAGCTCATGTAAATAGTCAACATGCACTGTGTTTAGATTGAAACCATGTCACTCGCAGCAAACCCAAAGAAGAAAAAAAAAAAAATAAGGACTAGGAGAAAAAGAGAAAAAGATGGAATAAGATGACAACACATTAAATAAAATCTTCTGAAATTTGTTCATTTTTCAACCACTCCAACCCACCACCGCGAACTCCGTGAAGTTTTTCAAGTTTGCAAAGTAAATCCGGCAATTGCCACACATATCATTCCATAACATCAGCCTCCGGGGTCTGCGAGTTGTATGTTACTGGCCATTCCCATCGTCGTCCATTGAGCATGCGCACATAGGCGTAATGACGATATCCGTCGTAGGCTCCAAATCCGCTTCCGGAAAGTCCCCTGCACCGCTCAAGTAGCTGTGAGGGTGAGTCGTAATGCCTTTCTCGGGACTCTTCTTCTTAAGACATTTCAGGTAAAAGGTGTTCAGGCTCTGTTCTACGGCCAGCCAGATGTGGTAGGCAGATTTGAAGTCGATGTCGAAATCGGTGTTAATACCCTCGTAGTCAGAGAGGATACAGGCTATGGCAATCTTCTCGGCCATTCAAAGGCAATTTTGAGCCAGGCTTGATAGGTAAGCCTCCTGGGGCTTAGGTGACCACAAAATGAGATAGGCCTTGTAGGGCGTGTCGTCAGTGAAGCTGGAGATATCATGTATCATGAGACGACTAGCATTGATAGCTTCATTGATGTTTCCAAGGAGAGCAGTATGTGAGTACCTTCGAATTTTGACGCGCTCAGCGGATGTTTCAGCTTGATCCGCCCACCAGCGAGCAAACATGATATTGTTATAGATGCCACGACGAATACAAGTAAATTCGGTCAAGCCCATTGATCTTGGGCGCATGAGCCGGAAAATCTGGTCGACATTGCCTCCGTATGAAGCCATCTGAATCAGGAGATCTTTCCTAAGCGCCAGAATGTCAAATGGTAGAGGCGTGTAGAGCAAACGTGCTTCCTC
The DNA here is from genome assembly GCA_025802115.2 of Bertia moriformis. NCBI lineage: Eukaryota > Fungi > Ascomycota > Sordariomycetes > Coronophorales > Bertiaceae > Bertia > Bertia moriformis. The sequence continues at coordinate 1,408 of JAOYNC020140762.1, forward strand.
CGGGGTATAATCATAACTCGAAGCAGGTGAATCAACAAAGTGTTTATCAAGACCACCCCCCTCCTCAATGTCTGATTCTCGAAATACAAAAATATTTCTCTCGGTTTTTGCGGGTGGTTACCGAGCCTCGAGCGCCCAGCGCACGACAGCGGCATCAATCAAGAATGCCGCTGTCTTTGGCACCTTGGTATTGATAGAGCGAGTAAAGTCATCCATCACAGCACATTTTATTGGCGATACTATGATAATTCGAAAAATTTCGTTGATCCCAGGAATATCACTCTCCCAGGCTTCCTCAGCTATGGAGACATCTGGAAGCAGGCAGAGCTCCTTGTAGAGATCAGAGTAACCCGTAGCAGTATAGGCCCAACTAATTTGGTAGGGCATAGAAGGATAACGCTCTGCCAACTCGCAATATGTGTATTCTTTTGCAATATCCGGAGTCCAGATGCAGTACGGTTGGCATTTGGAATCATACATTTCTTCGGTAATCACGTTGCCCACAGTCAGCCGGGCGTTGCGTGCGGGAGAAAGCTCTGGATATTTTGACTTGGCGCTTCACCATATCCAGGCTATTGGCAAACTCTTGGTAACAACGAATACCACGAAAAATAGAATGGCGCGTCATGGCCGAGTCGATATTTGCAGGGACAGCCTTTCTCTGAATAATCGTGATACGTTTATCGTAGACAAATGACAATGAATTGATTCTTGACCACAATGGAGAGTTGCCTGAGCTACTTTGGTCACCTTCGTCATCATCTTCGTCTTCCGTTTCAGAGTCGCTCTCGGTATAGGCGAAAAATCGATAAACCCCCTTCGTTTTCGTCGACTTTTCACTTTCTGTGTAGTTCGGATCTTTTGGCTGAGTACTTCAAGATGGGCTAATCTGCATCGCAGGCTTTACCTCCGGGCTTCTCAATCTACCTGTGTTTGTAGCCATCATGGACAGTCATGTTGGTAGGATTCTAGTAACGACGACATGGCGAGAATGAGTCATATCCAAAGTGAGAAGGCTGAAAACCAGCTAGAGCTCGCCGAAGAAGGCAATTATTAACGAGTGGCAAAGAGAATACAGGAATATAGAAGGAAGGCTGGAGCTTGTTAGTATATCCTTTGGAATTTCGATGACGAGTCCCATCCATACGCGCAGTATTGTGTTACTCCTTGTTTCCCATTCTCAAAATGTTTTAGTTCTTCTTGAATGTCCGCTTTGGATCTGCTTTATCCCATTATCCCCCTAGCTCCAAGACGAATTCGATCAAATAGTTTAGTTAGCTTCATATCGAAAGACAGTGGTCGTATTACACATGACCCTCATCCAGGCTTTAGCATGCTGATCAATTTCTTCCACAGCTTCAGAGTGCTCACATACAAGATCTAGTTACCTTGCTCACCGCATCATATGGTCTGAATGTGCGTCTTTGCCACATTCTTGCTACATTTTCATCCGTTTATGGGCTTCTTGTATCAGTAGCTGGTACGGATGTTTCTTTGATGTTTTTGCTTTCTGTTTATTGGCATTAGCAAATTTTAGCTACTTTCCACGGCGCTGGACCAGCAGCTCCCCTGCTGCCTCTTTGGTATTTCCCCCTTTCAGCTGGATATTGGCTTGCAGGAGTAGGTTGTTGAGCCTGACCATAAACTCATTATTGGTCAGGCTCCCAGCCATCCCGGGAGCATGATTGTTTGCAGCTACTTGGCCTTTCTTGGTGTCAAATGGCAGAATTTGCTGCTGCCTTTGGGAATTCTCGACGTCTCTAGATTGCCTGTGTCAGGCCGTGCTCCCGGGGTATAGACGAATTGGCCGAACAACTATACCTAAAGCCCGATAAGGCTCCCAGAGATGCAGTCGCTCATAGACGTGAGCAATGTTGTTTGGGTCCGACTTTATGGGCACCGGAAATATCTTGCGTTTTGTGCTCATGAAAAATTTCCAATGCTGCACGAAATCCGAGGCCGGTCCATACGCGACGAGAGCGCAGCAAATGGTGCCCCACATGGGCCGTCCGCTCCATTGGGGTTGTTTCATAGACTATTAAGTTCCTATCAACGCTCTCCAGGAGCGTGAGATAGGGGCTATATCTTAGTTTCGTTGCTCTTGGACTGTTGTTAATCAGTACGTTTAATGGACCTGCCATTTGGTTACTCCCTCATTTTCGGTGCCTTCGGGCGAGATCAGCTCTATTTCCTTGAAGAACGGTTTACCGCTCAGACGAGAAAATTACTCTCATACATGCGGGTCTGGTCTAGGTCGGAGCCTTCGTTATTGTGCTCCTAGCCCTTTCTCAGATTAAGGGGAGGGGGGGGGGGGGTGTCTCATTTGACTGGATCCGTCTATGTGATATCAGACGCGGTGTCAGACCCAGAGTATGAGGGCATTGACACAATGAACTTACCGGAATGCTTCGTCAATGGTATCTAGTAGCCCTCCCGTGCCGTTTTAAAACAGCGAGAGAGTTGCCTCCGCTATTTCACTGTCTTGTAGTTCAACCTCTTTGGGTAACGGATTCCATTGATACGGACCATGAGCCCCAGGTCAGACTCTGACCTGGTCCACTGCCCATACCTTTGTCGCATCTTGGCCTTTCATATCGGAGAGGAGCAAAATCACATTCTGATTTGTATCCACAACAATCTGCCATTGAAGACCAATCTCTCAGAGAAACAATGGCTCGTATTCATGTGAAACTATTTTTGCCTCGGTTCCAGAATGACATAAAACGGTATAATGAGACTAGCTGACATCTGAAAGACAAGAAAAAGAAAAGAGTGGGGCAAACAGATCGTGAATGGACACTGGATCATAATAGAGAGAAGAAGAGAGAATGAATCTAATTTAGGTGAATGGTAAGCAGCCCTATCAGCACATGAGCTATGTATAAGATCGTGCATAACAACGGCATTAAGACATCGGAAGGCAAAAGGCCGACCCCCGACTCGGGAAGAATAGGCAAGGATCCGAACGGGGCTTAGTGCTCGGGAAGACCAAGAGCCGGGCCCCGGGAGATCGCCAAGACGGTTCCGAGAGGCGATCGGCGTTAGGGTTCCTCCGAGAGCGTGGTTAAGATTACACCGATGGCCGACTGTCAGTGGCTAGCCGCGCGTTGTTTGTCCCCGGTCTGTGGATGACAATTAATTGGGTCCACCTATACGAATTTTAATATGCACGGAAATGTCATCTTATCCAGTGGAGACAGGTATAACTGGTACATTAATGCAATTATACAGAGAATGGAGCCAATCACTGCCGAGGCCAAGAAGATTCCACGGTTTTCCCGTATCCGTTGACTACTATTAGATCTAGACAGACTCAGATCACCGCCTCTTTCTTTCTTTAAAAGTCCTGCTGTCGCGGCTCCCTGCACTCTCTGTCCTACTTTTGTTTCCATTTTCGTGCATTACACTTGACAAATACAGAGTATTTTCCATAACGCCCCTCCTTTTTCTTACTGTATCTAGGCTACCACCATGGGTGCCGATACTGAAGACGACCTTCACTCTGAGTCTGCCATGTCTAGCGAGACAGCAGGCCCATCGTCCGCCATGGCAACCCGTTCCCGCATGGATATGGATCCCCATGAAGTTGACAACATTGTCCGGATCGCCTCGCATCTATCCCGGCGCCATGAGAATGTCCACCCCGGCTCGACAACAGACGGGGAGACCCTGAATGAAGATGACCCGGTTCTGGACCCTTCCGCGAAGGAGTTTGATCTGCGGAAGTACCTGACCAAAGTACTTAGGGACTTCAGTCGGGAGGGTATCAATTCTTCTCATGCTGGGATTGTCTTCAAAGATCTTACCGTTTCGGGTTCTGGGGCAGCGCTGCAGTTCCAGAGTACCGTGGCATCTATGATGTCTCTGCCGTCGCAAGTGAAGGATCTCTGGCGGGAGCGTAAATCTCCAGCCAAGAGTATTCTGCACGACTTCAACGGCACAGTCAAGAGTGGCGAGCTACTGCTTGTCTTGGGCCGTCCCGGAGCTGGTTGCAGTACCTTTCTCAAATCTCTCTGCGGAGAGCTTCACGGATTGACTTTGGATGACAAGAGCGTCATTCATTATAATGGTAAGCTTCCTCAACTTTATTCTCCTCGTCTATAGCTAAGACCATTGAAAGGCGTCCCACAAAAACAAATGATGAAGGAATTCAAGGGAGAAGTCGTGTACAACCAAGAGGTATGACAACCCAAGCTTTAACTTTCGAGGTGCCAACCCGATACTGACTGACATGTCGTACAATGCAGGTTGACAAGCACTTCCCTCACTTGACTGTTGGACAAACCCTCGAGTTCGCTGCAGCCACACGTACCCCAGCGCGCCGTCTTGGAGGCATGTCCCGCGACGAGTTCGCCAAGCATGTTACCCAAGTTGTGATGTCCATTTTTGGACTCTCGCACACATACAACACCAAAGTCGGAAACGATTTTGTTCGCGGAGTGTCAGGAGGAGAGCGCAAGCGTGTCAGTATTGCCGAAATGGCACTTGCTGCTGCACCCTTGGCGGCCTGGGATAATTCCACTCGTGGGCTGGACTCGGCCACTGCGCTCAAATTTGTTGAATCTCTCCGGTTGTTTGCGGACCTCGCTGGATCGGCCCACGCGGTGGCAATCTACCAAGCGAGTCAGAGTATCTACGATCTGTTCGACAAGGTTATGGTTCTCTACGAAGGACGCCAAATCTACATGGGACCTGCCAATGAAGCCAGGGCTTTCTTTGAGCGACAGGGCTGGGAGTGTCCGTCTCGACAAACGACTGGTGACTTCTTGACGTCTGTCACTAACCCGTCAGAGCGTCGCGTGCGCCCTGGCATGGAGAACCAAGTTCCACGGACGCCGGAGGATTTCGAAGCCTACTGGAAAGCATCCCCCGAATACCAGAGCATGCAAGTGGATGTTGCCTCTTACGAGAAGAAATACCCATTTGCCAAGGAAGGTGCGACAGACTCGGATTTCAGCCAGCGCAAGCAGTTGGTTCAAGCAAAGCACACCCGACCTGCCTCGCCCTATCTCATCAGCGTGCCCATGCAAGTCAAGCTTAACACCAAACGGGCGTATCAGCGGATTTGGAACGACATATCCTCAACTGCGTCAACTGTTATAAGTCAGATGATCATGGCCTTGATCGTCGGTTCGGTTTTCTACGGTACTCCAGATGCGTCGGTTGGTTTCCAAGCCAAGGGCGCTACTCTTTTCTTTGCGGTTTTACTCAATGCTCTTATTGCCATGTCGGAAATCAACAGTCTTTACGCGCAGCGGGCTATTGTCGAAAAACACGCCTCATACGCGTTCTACCACCCTTTTACGGAAGCGGTCGCTGGTGTTGTCAGTGATATACCGATCAAGTTTGTCATTGCCGTGGCCTTCAACATCATCATGTACTTCTTGTCAAATCTTCGGAGGGAAGCAGCACAGTTTTTTCTGTACTTTCTGATTACCTTCATCGTCATGTTTGTGATGAGTGCGGTATTCCGAACACTGGCAGCGATCACGAAGACGGTGTCCCAAGCCATGAGTTTGGCAGGTGTTCTTATCCTCGCACTCGTTGTTTACACTGGTTTTGTCTTGCCTGAACCTTCAATGCATCCTTGGCTGGGATGGATTCACTACATCAATCCTATCTATTACGCCTTTGAAATTCTCATTGCGAACGAATTTCACGGTCGGGACTTTACTTGTTCGGAATTTATCCCCAACTATCCAACACTGTCCGGAAATTCGTTCGTTTGTTCAATCTCAGGTGCTAAAGCAGGACAGCGCACGGTTAACGGTGACGAATACATCGCGGTCAACTGGGAGTACAGTTACGGTCATGTGTGGCGCAACTTCGGTATCTTGATCGCCTTTCTCATCGGATTCATGTTCATCTACTTCGTCGCTACGGAATTGAACTCGTCGACAACTAGCACCGCTGAAGCACTTGTCTTCCGTCGGGGTCACGAGCCTGACTACCTTCGCTCGAACCAGGAGGGATCCTCCGATCCTGAGAAGGGAGCAGCGCCTGCTGCCACGAGACAGCCGACCAGGACCGATGGAGGTGAAATCGGAAAGATCCAGGCTCATACCGACATTTTCACCTGGCGCGATGTGAGCTACGACATTTCGATCAAAGGAGAGCCTAGACGACTTTTGGACCATGTCAACGGTTGGGTCAAGCCGGGTACACTTACAGCCCTTATGGGTGTCAGCGGTGCTGGTAAGACAACTCTGCTCGACGTTTTGGCGCATCGTACCTCGATGGGTGTCATCACTGGTGACATGTTTGTCAACGGTCGGGAACTTGATCAGAGTTTCCAACGGAAGACTGGTTACGTTCAGCAACAAGATTTACATCTCGAGACTGCCACCGTGCGCGAGTCGCTTCGGTTCAGTGCTTGTTTGCGGCAACCTCCGACCGTGTCCATTCAAGAGAAGTATGACTACGTGGAGGAGGTTATCGGGATGTTGAACATGAGTGACTTTGCGGAAGCTGTCGTCGGTGTTCCTGGCGAGGGTTTGAATGTTGAACAGCGGAAGCTGTTGACCATTGGCGTCGAACTTGCCGCTAAACCTAAGCTTCTTCTCTTCTTGGACGAACCGACCAGGTAAGCATACTCCTTTCTTTCTTATGTTTATCCAACATCACATGCTAACAACGCTCAGTGGTCTCGACTCTCAATCCTCCTGGGCTATTTGCGCGTTTCTGCGGAAGCTGGCAGACAACGGTCAAGCAGTTCTCTGCACAATCCACCAGCCCAGCGCCATCCTCTTCCAGCAATTCGATCGACTCCTCTTCCTCGCCCGCGGTGGTAAAACGGTCTACTTTGGTGAAATTGGCGAAGACTGCCGCACCCTCCTGGACTATTTTGAGAGCAACGGCGCCCGAACGTGCGAGTCCGACGAGAACCCAGCAGAATTCATGCTTGATGTTGTGAACGCCGGCCAAAATTCACAAGGAGAAAACTGGTTCGACGTCTGGAAACGGAGTCAGGAAGCCCGAGAAGTCGAAGCGGAAATCGAGCGTATCCATGAGGAGCAGAAGAACAAGGCACCGGTCGGTGAGGATGATCATGCGGCTAGAAGTCTTGAAGAGTTTGCCATGCCGTTCTGGTACCAGTTGTATCTGGTTACCTACCGTGTTTTCCAGCAGTACTGGCGCATGCCGTCGTACATCATGTCGAAGTGGGCGCTTGCGATCATGTCTGGACTGTTTATTGGTTTCTCTTTCTTCCAGGCGAAGTCTTCGTTGCAGGGCTTGCAGACCATCATCTACTCTGTCTTCATGCTTTGCACTATCTTTTCATCCCTGGTTCAACAGGTTTGTTCCCCTTTATTTTCATATCCACAATAATAAAGCTAACAAACCCAGGTCATGCCCCTCTTCGTAACCCAACGCTCCCTCTACGAAGTCCGCGAACGCCCTAGCAAAACATACTCCTGGAAAGCCTTCCTAATTGCCAATATCATCGTTGAAGTCCCCTACCAAATCATGATGGGCATCCTTGTCTGGGCCTGCTACTACTATGCCATCGTCGGAATCCAGACTTCTGCCCAACAAGGCCTCGTCCTCCTCCTCTGCATCCAGTTCTTCATCTATGCCTCCACCTTCGCGCACATGGTCATCGCCGCCCTCCCCGATACCGAAACCGCCGGTGCAATTGTCACCCTGCTCTTCGCCATGTCGTTGACATTCTGTGGTGTCATGCAAACGCCAACCGCGCTCCCAGGTTTCTGGATCTTCATGTACCGTGTCTCTCCGTTTACGTACTGGATCAGCGCTATCGCCTCGACACAAGTCACCGGGAAAATAGTCGATTGCTCCGCGGCTGAAGTCTCCCTCTTCGACCCTCCGTCCGGCCAAACCTGCAACCAGTACCTCGCTGAGTACATGAGCTATGCACCAGGAACATTGCAAAACCCCAACGCAACGGCGGACTGCAGATACTGCTCGGTGAACGTCGCAGACCAGTTCCTTGCCGGATCGAATATTTACTACAGCGAGCGCTGGAGGAACTTTGGTCTTGTGTGGGTTTACATCGCGTTTAATATCTTCGCGGCTACGATGCTGTACTACCTGTTCCGGGTGAAGCGGTGGAACATGAGTGGTTTGAAGGAGAAGTTTTCGAAGAATAAATAAATGACTTGCTTATGGTTGATTTGCCTGGATGGTTGAGTGTTTTGCACAGCGTTGAATTTTGAGACGTTTATACCAATACCCGTACATAGTTATGCTTGGGTTTTTTTTTTTTTTTGTTTTTGTTTTTTTTGCTTGTTATTTCGCTTCTTTAGATATACTTTTAGACTAATTCCTTGAGATATTTTAATTGATATACACCAAGTATAGAATACCTTTGCAGAGACTTTGGTCTTTCCTTGCCGTTTTCAATCTGATTTAGCAGTACTTTTTAGCTACCGAGGAACTCATCTCAGACCAATTTCATAATAATATCCAAACCCGATTTACTTCACAACTATCATTTAAGCTTAATTATGCCAATCCATCCGTCTAAAAGAATCCTAAGGAGGTTGTGCATGACATCGCTTGTTTCGGATTGAGAGTTATGATGGGTGAGATTCGAAGATCCAGTGACAGTAGCATTTATTCATTATATAGTATCAGGTTTCTTACCAATTTATGTAATAACGACTACTAGTAATTAATATATGGGAGTTTACCGGTCTTAATTCCTCCCACGAGACCGTTCCAGCGCACCCTCGCGCCATTTCCATAATCCGATCAATGAAGCAGCCGGTCCGAAACAGATATCTCCCAAGAAAACAGCAGCGACCACGAAGAAAACAGGGGTCTGAAGGACGTTCGTCCGGCGCAAGTCCCAAATCGTAAAAACAGACCAAGTCAGAATCGCAGCGATGAGACATACCAATTGCAGGCCTTCAGACGAGACAACCATTTCCTTGATGGCGGCGACATCCGGGACGTATGGGAATACCCGACTAGCAATGACAATGTGCAACGTGCTCGTAGCAAGAATCCCCAAGTTATAAAACCGGGAAAGATATGGCATATCTGCGGTCCCATACAAGGCCCCCGCGAAATCAGAACTAGGCGGCTCTCTCTTTGAAAGCGTCTGCCCGAGCAAGACTAAAATCGGTAAACCGAGTTGAACAAGTGAAAGCATCCACCTGGGTACTTCAATCGGTACTGTATTCTTGAGTACCAAGAGTACAGGCACAAAGTACGTCACTAATATTCCTATTGGTAGGTATTCTGCAGCTCGTAGGTCAATTGCTCGCGGGTTGGGATAGTAGAAGGGTCGGGGTTGGCTGAGGTAGATGTAGACGGCGAAGTAGATCGGTGTGATTAGGTGCCAGCCGAAGACTGTAGAGGCGAGGATGTAGGGGATGGTGCTGGCGTTGTTAGTGCTTGTTGGTGATGGTATGAATGTTGGAATACTAACCTGGATAGGTATTCTCCCGATAGCCCTGGACGGTGGGATTCAATTGTCCATAATGCATTAATTCCCATTGTGGAGACAAGGTTGTAGTCCGAGAGAGAATCATGGAGGGCTGTCGTAGTTCCTACACCGAAGAATTTCCCAGTAACGAGAGACAAACAGGCAATAAGAAGAACGAGAATAATCCATAACGCCGTCGTGACAGACGACCGCTCCCTCGGCCTGGCAACCACTTCAACATCCCGAGTTACGACTCCCTCCCGCGACGGCTTCGGTAGATACTTCAAAGTATGTCCCGGACAATGTGTTGCGGCCATTACAGCAGCCAACTGATCAACTTCTGTCTTGGCTATGACCTTAGTTAGTAGGAACTCTAGAAATGGATTCTCGAGGGCCTCGAGACGTTGCAGTGCATGCGCCCCGTCGACCAGGATCTTCGTGCGAGGCTTGCGCTCCTCTTGGAAATAAGTGAGTTGTGCGTGAAGTGTCTCGTTTGTTGGACAGGGGTTGTTGTCCAAGGCTTCTTTGAAAAGATCTCCGAGTAGTGCTGCGTCTTCGATGGCTGAGTTTCCACCTTGACCGGTGAGAGGATTCATCTAGGTCAATTAGATGCTGCGGCTATAAATTGGAAAAATGAACATACCTTATGAAAAAAATCGCCGATCAAAATAGCACGCTTGTAAAAGCATTTCTCCAACACATACTCCTGCAATGGAACAAGAACCGCAGTCCGCCGCTTCCGATAAAGATCACCAAAAGTAAAACCCGGAAAGAGAACGTCGTCCCACTGTGCATCCACCAAAGCCTTCTCGTCCTCAGGAGTATATCGGTGGATTTCGTTGTCGATGGTGACATCAGAGTTCTTGGAGAATGCGAAAAAGTACAACTTCCCTCCACGACCAGCTTGGTATAGATAAGAGCGGTTTTTGTGGTAGGTTTTGTATCCGCGGCCATCGGGGAAACATTCGGGGCGGTCTGAGATGCCGAACATGCATTTGTACGAGCAGGTCATAGCTGAATTGGGTCAACGGTCATCGGGACATGGGTGTTGAGTGTGCAGAACCCACATTTTGCCATTTGCTGCGTTCCGTAGTCAGGGACCTCTGAGTCTGCGATCCTCCACATTTCCTTTCTTGTTTGGCTATGGACTCCGTCTGCGCCGACAAGGACGTCTCCGGTAAAGGTGGTACCATCTTCAGCGATGACTGTTACACCGGTTTCCAGTTGGTCAATGCTCAAAAGTCCCTTGGAGACGTGGACCTTTGACTTGTCCTGGAGGTTGTCATATAGGACTTGAACAAGCTCTTGGCGATCCAAGAAATTGAATTGATACCCAGTCCTATCGCTAATGTCAATTCTTCTACGTATAGTTGGAGGTAAATGAGGCGCAATTACTCACAATTTCACAAGCATCTCGCCGAACGTATCATGGCCACCAAGCTTCACCCCATCTGAGTGATAATAGTGCATCGACTCCACCCTCTCGCACATAGACTGAACCGCCTCATTAATACCCAGTTGGTCAAGAACCTGACTGCCATACGGCAAAAGACCAAGACTCGCCCCCAACTGAGGCGCGATGCATCGATACTTCTCAAGCAAAACATACTCAATCCCATATTTCTCGAGTATATTCGCCAGTGTCAACCCTGCAATACTTCCCCCTATAATAATAACCTTGAAAGACATAATAAATGGATCCCTGGTGTTTCCAACTTTGCGTATGCACTGTCACCATCTACGGACATGGCTGGGTTTATATATATCCAAGCTTCAGCAGTCGGTTTCACAACGCAATTTTTATCCCGAATGTCCCATGCATGCTTGAAGATAAATCATGGATTATTAATGACCCTGTTCCCGTACATATACTGGCTATCCTGCTTTTGAGCTCTCTGGGGAGCTTTCTTTGTCTTTTTGGCTGTGCCCTAAACATGTCCAATTAGTCATCTGGTTAGTTTGGGCAAGAGGGAGAATATCCGATCCGGAGCGTCGGGGTGAAAACTGCCCGATTCGCCGACTCTCCGTGCAAAAATGACATCGATATAGGTCTAAGGGGTACACGTTGACGAAGGCTGTATCAACAGGTGGTTTATTGCGACCGATGTATTATTGCCAACAAAACTGTTGAGGCGTATTGAATGGCGTCATTTCCCCTGCCGAACTGGATTGGATGAAGATGAGGGAAATAATTAAGCGTGTTGATGACGAAGGGCAGTAACTCGCCGACAGTGATTGTTGGACAGACACTATATGAAACCAACCACGGGACAACAACTACGACGACATTTCAGGCTCTATGGTACTGTCCTGTTTGCTCATATGTTTGCGTTGAGCGTCCGTGGCCGAAGACGGAAGCGAAACAGAGCAACAGGATCTGATATTACAGAGGGATGTTCTGGGGCTTCTCATCACAGTTTAATACATGGGGATGAACTGTTATACCATCCACTGAAGGGCCGATGGAGGAGGTGGTGATATCCTGTCTTCTTACGGCATACATTTGTCGCTATCTTTGCGGTGACAGTCACGCCAATACTGTACGACCAAGTGACAGCTATCCTGGCAGAAATCGAGGAGGATGGGGAATAAAAACTCCAATGCGGTCGCTGTGTTCTATGATGCCAGTCTATGTTTGTCCGCATCGAAACATGTCAATAAAGCCACCTGGACCGTCTACAACCTTGGAGTGTGCTCGCAAGCAAGCATGGATATGACTCAAGGAGAGCGAGGAAGCAACACGTGAGGATGGAATGGGAGAGAGCCCATGCTGCGGCAATTTATACTACCCATTCTATGGAGCCAGACACCGGGAATGCCGTGGTCTCCCGGTGAGTATAACACACCACCTCGGAAAATGCCTGCTGCTACAACACCGTCGCGAGATACCGGAGGAGAAAAATTCTTGCTAGATTAGAAACATTCTATCCCGGAAGGCTCGAGTCCACTCTCAATAGAACTAGATGATGGCATTGATATCACGCGGAATATATGTTGAGCATATCCACACCGATTGGACTATGACAGGTCTACCCCTGACAGGCACGTTTGCTAAAACCAAATTTCTTGAGATATCTAGGGCTGGCTTGAAGTTAAACCGAGCCACCCAACATCGGTTAGATATCGGAAAAAAAAAAAAAATGTTTGCTGGACCAGCCCTCTGTGCCGTAGTCACGATTCCATTGGAATTGGATTTGATGACGACATTGATCAAGGCGTGTGCTGTACGAAAAAGCACCATCTATCACGAGGAGACCCGAGTTAGCAAACATGGCTACGGGGCTACAGCATAGATGCGGTGTTGGCAGGGATGACCGAAGCCATTCAAGCCCAGACTAGGCCACGCTTCTATCCAGCGGGCACTAACGCAGACTGCAACCTCGAAGCAGCCTTCAATTCCTACGCCAGTCTTGGCCTTGACCCCAAACCAGGTCCAAAGGGCGTCACAGACCGGACTGCACGAACAAACAGCGCCAAACCCCAACCCACATAGATAAAGATAGCAACCAACACCTCGAAAGTTCTTCCCCGCGTCTTCGAAAACCATCCACTGCATTAGCCCAGTCGGTAGGTTTCGGATAACAAGCCATGCCCTTGGCGTGGCTTGAGCTTGATAGGCTGTTGTTTGTCGATGTCAATTGCCATGTGGTGCCCGTTAGCGCCGGGAGTTGATCTGAGGCGGAACTGGAGAATCTTGAGGGTGGAAGTCGAGGATTCAGCGGCTATGTCCTATTTGGAGTATTGGCGGCTGTTTGGATACCTTGCTAGAAGGGCACGGTGCTGGGGGAGGATCACAGCCAATGGATGCTCGCCAAACCCCGCAGGTAAAGTTGCTAATTATGGACAATTGCAAGAGTCTAAGTCTATTAATGGAACAAAATTAGCGACGGAATCGACGAAACTTAGCACGATCAGGCCAGTCAACATTCGTATCGTATCGCATTTCAGCCCGGTTAATATTCGAGTATCTACTCTAGCACATGTAAAAACTGCAAGGAACGATATTTGTCACTGTGATCAACCCCTTTCTTTATAGGCACAGTAAATGACTCGCACGGTGTACTCCGTACCTGACTACTCTACTCGCATCCTCCCCGGTGTAAATTTTTTCTCAGCGTAGCAGAATCATGTAGGACCAGGCTCGAGTCAGCAAGGTACGGTGCAACACTATGCGGTGAGACTGGGAAGTAAATTCTGCAACTGACTAATTCGTCGTATTCTGACAAATAACCGGGAAAAAATCGAGAGGTTGAGAGACGCTAAAATGGTGTGTGCTGGGGGTGCAGGTGTGGTGACGGGGAGTTTAGGGCTGTGATTGGTGGGTGGGGATGTGATAGCTGCGGGATTGTGATGTGATGACCGGGTCAGATTCAGAGATTTTGAGATTGAACTGTTCTGCCATGTTGATATCTGTACGTTATTTTGTAGCGTATTGTAGAGTATTGTTGAGATTGTGCATTGACAAAGCAGTCTTGATATGGTATGAGCGTCGAAGACAGACAGTACTCTGGCCAGTGTACTTTCAGTGTGTAAAGTGACGGAAAGTGACTGTGACTCGAGTGCATAAGATGCAAGCTAATGCAATGCACTGCAGGGTCCAATCGCATTAATTAGCCGCGGATAAGAATAGTAATTCCCATATAGGGTCGCAATGTTCCATAATTATCCTGTTTGGGCGGTTAAGTGCCTAGTAACCTAGCCAGATAAGGTTAGTGCACGGCCCGTCTGCATGACAGGCCGAGAGTCCTGGCCAACCAGGGCGTGGGAATGGAAGCTTGGCGTGTCTCTATCACAATCACATTCGGTGGTGTGTGCTTTGTTGAGTCGGTCAACAAGAATGAGTGTAGATGCTCAGAGACGCAGTGTGTATGTGCCGAATAGACAGAGTAGAGAGTATGAATGTATGGATATGGATGTGAATACTGAGAGGACTGTCCACAGCACGAATACATGTTTGCCAATCCATGTGACTGCAAGCCTGGTAAATGCCGCAATTGACGACAATTTGATGCAGCTAAAGATAGCAAATTAACAGAAGAGCTGTGATTGGCAGCACCCATGTCGATCGGCCAGGATCATCCTCACCCCGCGCGCGCTTGTATACAGACCAGCCTGAGAAATGAACACCACCGCAATTCTCCGATCCTCCAAAATAGAAACACTCGCCATGTTGCTTTTAAAGCTTGTGTCCCCGGCTGGTCCATTCTCTTCTCTCCATTCCCAACTCACCATACACACAGCTTCATCCATTGCCCACTGCTTATTGCTTTGCTGCTGGTCAGCTAATTCGTTATTCTCTGTACTCTTAGCGACTCACTCCCGTACACAATGCCTGCCACAAAAAAGAAGTCGACCCCCAAGCCTAGAGTCACCAAGAAGATTGAATCGGAATCCCCTCCGCCAAAGATTCCCTCTACCCCCATGGAGAGGACCGAAAGACAAAACAGGTTGCACAAAAGATCGCGTTCTGGTAAGCCAGAAAACAATTGTGTCTGCCCAAAGGCGCGGTGCTGACCTACAGGCTGCTTCACATGTCGTCTGCGCCGGAAGAAATGCGACGAGAAACATCCCTCCTGCAGTGCCTGCAATAATCTCCGTGTCCAATGCGAATACAAGCGCCCGATTTGGTGGGGGAACCCTGAGCACCGGAGACGCCAAAAGGAGGAGATCAAGAACAAGATCAAGCAGACAAAAATGAGCGAGCGGAATGCTAGTGTGACAGGTAGCTCTTTGCTCTTGGTCGTCGCTTTGCGGGAGCTCAAGCTAATGACAAGCATCTGTAGATCCGCTTATTCGTCGCAACCTGGTCGCTTCGCCCGTCACTCCTCCGGAATATGAGTTCAGTTACCCTGTCATGTCGGACCAATACGACCTCTTTGGTGCCTCGCAGATGCCTGTCGCTACGATGGACCCTGTCGCATACGGTCCCTATGGTCCCTACGAAATCGATGTCAAGACAGAGCGACAGACCTACATCAACGATGTCCCATTGCGCCACGACTCGTCGATATCCACATTCAGCTCATTTGCTCCTCCTCAGATCGATGCGCCGCTTCCGACATTCCCTGGGGATGAATGGATCCAGGATGATTGCTTTGCTCAAATCCCGACCCTTGAGGGCATTGACCCGGCTTTGTGCGACACGGACACGGCTGGGAGCTACACAACCATGCAGAGTAACATCCCCGTGAGCGAACAGGACCGACCGCTCTTGGACCACTTTATCCACAATGTTCTACGTTTGATCTTCCCTGTCCTCGAGGCGCATCAGCAGGGACACCCTCGCGCGCAGACCATCCTCCGTGCCCTAGAGACAAACAAGTGCTACCTTCACTGCTGTCTCAGTGTAGCTGCCATCCATCTCAAGACCACAGTGGGAATTACTGGAGAGCAGATCGACCACGAAATCATGCGTCACCGTTACGAAGCCGTCTCCCAACTCTGCCAGGCCCTAGGCCAAGACGTCGACCACGAGGAAATCCTCGACGCAACGCTCGCCATGATCTTCTTCCACTGCTCCGTCGGACCCGCAGACGACTACCTCCCCGATATCCCCTGGTCCGACCACTTCCAAGCAGCCTCGAACCTGGTCAACCGTCTTGGTCTGCCAACGGAGATGCTCAGCGCTGGAAGCCCCTACATGCCCTCTCCTCCATTCAACATGACGCTCGCTGCATGGATCGACATCCTCGGCTCGACCATGCAAGGAACGACCCCCCAATTCGCCCACACCTACCGCTCCAAGCACCTCAGCGGCTCTTCCTCCGGCCTTCGCGAACTCATGGGCTGCGACGACCGTGTCATGTACCTGATCTCCGAAATCGCCTGCCTCGACGCCCTCAAAACCTCCGGCCGCATTGACTCCATGGCCGTCTGCTCGCATGTCTCCGCGCTCGGCCAACAACTCGAATTCACCGAACCCGCCGACCAAAACCTCGAGCCCCTCTACTCTTCTACCACGGGCGCCATTCGCCCAGAAGTCCTGACAAAGAACATGACTCACCTCTTCCGCATCGCCGCCCGCATCTACCTCTGCAGTCTCGTGCCTGGCTTTGACCGCAACCAACCCAGCACCGTCAACTTGGTTTCCGCCTTCATCGATGCACTAAACTATATCCCCACGGGACCAACCGGCTACGACCGCTCGCTCGTCTGGCCTTTGCTTATTACAGGCTCGTTCTCGTCGCAGGGAAGTGAGTTCCGCACCATTCTCGCGCAGCGTGCAGCTTCGCTGGGCGAGCACGCAGAACTCGGTAGCTTCGGTCGCATGTACCGTCTACTGCAGGAGGTCTGGCGCCAGGCAGACGAACTCGAGGACCCGGTCTATATGCCCGAGGAGATGTACTCGAACCTGTCGGAAGGCTCGGGCTCGGGCTCTGCAAGTCCCGTAGCGAAGCTGGAACGTTCTGTCTCGCCAGAGAACGCGCCTCTGATGGCTCTACCAAAGCAAACAGTTGGCTTCAGGGATGTTATGCAACGGAATGGATGGCAATACTTGCTTATTTAAACCACCAATTATGGCATGTGGCATGTGGCATGTGGCATGTGACATGGGTTTATTCGGATGGAGTTCACGATACCGGCGTTGGAAAAGCGATTTCTACAATTTCATTTTTCTTTGGTCTCTGCTTATGCATGAGCATAGCATTTGTTATTTTTTACTTTTTACTTTTCTGCAGGACAGGAAAGACAATTCGCGCATACCCATTTTGTTATACTTGCGGAGGAGTCCTGGTGTTTGGTGTGATGTTTTGATTACGATGATGATTTTATTTTGTTCGATGGCTTTTGATAACCCATATGCATGTTCTTTATGATTGTTAGGTAGAGGTAGTGGGAGTGGAATGGATATTGATTCCGTCTAGTTCTTTTGGGTGATTTGCAACCGTACTACGAAAAAATGTATCAATATCGGCAAGCAATACCCCGTTGAAAGTAGCAAAGAAAATTAAATACCTCATTGCTCCGTATAGTACATAGAGGTACTTGTAGATCTTCATTTCAAGGTCCGGTTTAGTAGAGCTACTGAGCTATTCAGGCTCTCCTATATTTCCTTTTTCCGTGATAATCGTTGGCTACTCACAGTGTTAAATGTTCTCGACATAGCTTGATATCACATCACATCACATCCCCTATAGCCTCTATCAGTTGATTTCGATCCCAGTAGACCCCATCAGCGGTCTGGTTCCTATCTAGTTCTCATCATGCATGAATCGCGCGGTAATCAAAGAGTCTTTATTTACTCGGGTCTGAGAGGGTTATCATCCTGGTTTCCATGACACTATACTTGAAAAAACAAAAACGAATATTACAGACCACATTGGACGGACGAAAAAAGGGCTATCTTGATTAGATTTTGGGATAACGGTTTAAACTCCAAGTGGCCTAGAACCCATTTAACATCGGTTCATGGAGACGAAGTCCCGCTTTCCTGCATAGCATAGGATATAGCGGGAAACAAGCAAGCATGATGGCAAAGACATAGCTGACGAATTGATCATTTGGTTCACTAAAGAGCTTTCCGAGTAGTGCTTTCTGTTCAGGTCTATTCGTGATGACATAGGGTATCGGAAAGATAATGGCAAGTGCGCATTGTTTCCATTTGTCGATAGAAAAGAACATGAACGCTGGGGATGGTCCGGTCATTGGTATCAAGGCGCAATATTGGATACTTCATAACCAGTCCAATAAAGTGCAGTGCCAGTCGATGTACTTCAACTATATACCCATTGGACAAACGTCTGTACATAACGCGGGAGCGGGTTATTTTTACTTTTATTTTTTTTGGCTTGGAGTTTGTGAGATAAGTTGGTGGCTGGCAGTGACAGAAGTTATTGAAAAGCTCCTGCGATGTTCCTTTGAGCTTAGTAACAGCAATGTTTGGGCCCTTTGGGGGACGTATAACTAGTCAGGGCACTGTGTACCTTGCTCGGCATTTTTGCTCTTCTCGCCTATCCTTTTACGTGATTAGGTCTGAGTGTCCATAGGCACGCCAGAAAGGTTTCCGTCTGTCTAGAGCCACGAGTGCAATTGCCTTTCGCGTCTTGGTAATTCGCAATATCATCAAATGCGGTCATTGAGGTCAACCCGCGCGTTCAATTTCTTTTATCTCGGCAATGGTGTCGTCGAGCATGTTCGGGGTAGCGAAGGTTGTATTTCCATTGTTGTTGCGGTAATTGTAATCAAGCTAGGTGTGTGTGTGTGTGTCTTTGAGCATATTTGTTTGGAACATCAGATTGTCGAGTAAGTGCCCTTTCGGATGCATATGCGGTTCTGCGCATTGATGCTCGAAACCCATTGAACTACGATTGATGGCTTTCAGGCTCCTGAGGAATATTCTGCTCGCTAAAGCTATGTCAGCTTTGTTGAGTATATATGCATATGGTGATTTTCGGTTGGGAGACATCTTTCAAACGATGAGGTCAATACGAAGGCTTCTATTGTTTGCATCCGAGCCTCACTACCGACCGTCAGGGAAAATTCTTGGCAGGCAAGAGCTCATCGATCTATAGCCTATTATTCCATGTATCATAACCGACTTTAGCCGGTACAATTTAGTTCCAAGATTACGCCTCAAAACATTTCCGGCACTTGGATTCGCTGACAAGATGTCATTTGGCCAAGCACCAATTGTGGTATAGGATCGAGAGTACCCACTGAATGATGGCAGGTTACATCATTGAGACCAATGCTGGGGTTGCTTGTATCTCATCCATGGATCGGCTTCCGCAAAACCCGATCAAGTGCCACTTCCTACACACCTAAAAGGCTACAGGGACCATTTCCCTTTCCCTGAACACACGTCTAATCAACATCTCAATGGAGGAAAAAGATGGACAACAACAATAACGACATACTTCAACCTTCCGAGACCATCCGACACTCTCGGACTCTATCAGAAAGCTTCACCGACCCCCTTCCTACCAGCCACCGTCATCGTTCCTTCTCTGTCTCTTTAGACGACGAGAAGCCACCAGAGTATCATATTCCAGTCGCTGGGAGAGAATCACTAGGCCAGCCAGAATCCCGTGGCCGGGTGGTCCTTACCGAATATGATTGTTATGATGAGTTGGGCTTTTGTTTCCCTACTTGGAGGAAATGGATGATCATCAGTGTCATTTTTCTTGTCCAGGTTTCGATGAATTTCAACACCAGTTTGTATTCCAATGCCATCAATGGCATTTCGCAAGAATTTGGTGTCAGTCTGCAGGCTGCGCGGTGTGGTGCTATGATCTACCTAGTCACTTACGCCTTTGGTACATGCATCAACACCAAAATCAGCACCCACGAAAAACACGTCTTTTTCACGCGTTAATCGACCGATAGGGGCCTTCT